>PVKS010030576.1:0-24264 GCA_004027875.1 Aplodontia rufa
CAGCGGCGGGAGGTGGGGCGGGCGGGCGCGCGGGCGCGGGGCTCGGGGCGCGGCGGGCGCGGGCGGTGCGGCCTGCGGCGGGGCGGGCGGAAGCTTCAGCGGCGCGGCGCGGGGCTCGCGGCGTCCGGGCGCGCTGGCGGCCATGGCTGTGGCGCTGGCGGGCCGCGGGGCGCGCGGCGGCAGGGGCCGGCCCCCGGGCGGGCGGGCGGAGGGGGCGGGGCCGGGGCGGCGGGCGGCCCGCGCGGCGGCGGCGGCGGCGGCAGCGGCGGCGGCGGCGGCGGCGGCCGGGACCAGGCGGCGGCGGCGGCGACGGCGGCGGCGCGGGGCGCTGGGGCTGATGGCGGCAGCGGCCGGGCCCGGAGCGGCGCTGTCCCCGCGGCCGTGCGACAGCGACCCGGCCACTCCCGGAGCGCAGTCCCCGAAGGTGAGGCGGCGGCGGCGCGGCCCAACGACGGCAGCGGACCGGGCCGCGCTCCGGGAGGGGACGCGGGGTCGTAAGGGGGCGGAGGGAGCGGCGGGGGCCGCGGGGACGGAGGGAGCGAAGGAGCCGGGACCCAGGGAGTCCAGGAGGCCCTGGAGGCCCAGGAAGCCCAGGAAGCCCAGGAAGCCCAGGAAGCCCAGGAAGCCCAGGAAGCCCAGGAAGCAGGCCCCGCCGCCCCGCTGCCCAGCAACAAGTGCTCACGCCGCCCAGAAGCGTGGTCCTGAGCCAGCCGCTCCGAGCTTGGCTCAGGGACGCCGCCCGGAAGTTTGGAGGCTGGGGACAAGAAGTAGAGAAAGCCACCAAAGGGAAAGTGTACTGGGCCGAGAGCGCACTGCATCCAGATCCTCCCGGTGAACTTCACAAACTTCGCGCCCTTTTCAGGAGATACAGGACTTGGTGTTTTTAGTCACAGAGAAAAGTGGAGCTAATCAGAGATGAACTGCACTCGGGAAAAACTGGTTTTGAAGTTAGTTTAGTAGTTGGGGACAGAAGTTTGGCAGAGCCGAAGGACCTTACAAACCTCCAAACTCGAGATTACAAGTTGCAATCTAGAGAAGGTAGCAAGTGCAATGGCTGAGATCCCTTCCTCCCTGAAAACACAGCAGGAAGTTGAATCCCTAGGTCCCTTCCTCCCTGGAAAAAAGAGCAGGAAGTGCAATTCCTGAGATCACTTCCTCCCTGGAAAATAGCAGGAAGTGGAATCTCTAGATCCCTTCCTCCTTGGAAAATACAGCTGGAAGTACAATCCCTGAGATCCCTTCCCTCCCTGGAAAACAGCAGGAAGTGGCATGCCTAGCTCCCTTCCTCCCTGGAAACAGCAGGAAGTGCAATGCCTGAGATCCCTTCTTCCCTGGAAACACAGCAGGAAGTGAAATCCCTAGATCCCTTCCTCCTTGGAAACAGCAGGAAGTGCAATTCCTGAGATCACTTCCTCCCTGGAAACCGCAGGAAGTGGAATGCTCAGATCATCCCTCCCTGGAAACACATCAGGAAGCAGAATTCCAGAGATCCATCCCTCTCTGGAATGTTGATAGGATTGATAGTGCAGACTTTCTTGGTAGTCTGAGAATGCTACTCCTGCCCTATGGCGCCTTCCATTCCAGGGGTCCTCCAGGTTAAATTATCAAGACCCATTTCTGAAGAATTCTCAAGGGCCCCAACCAATGAGAACAACTAGTTGTTAGTTTTTTTTTTTTTTAAGAGATAGGGACAGTGTGAGAGAGAGAATCAGTTTTATTTAGTTTTTCATGTAGCTTTCAGTACTCTTGAGATTTTTTTGTGTGTGTGGTACTGGGGTTTGAACTTGCGTACTTGTGCATACCAGACAAGCACTGTAACCACTGAGCCACCACTCCAGCTCAAGTGTCAGTCTTAATACATACGCTGTACCTCCAGAATCCCATGCCAGGCCTGGCCTTTGGTGGACACTCAGCTGGCACCTCCTGAATGTGTCTTCCCTCTGTAGTCTTAACTTGAAGGGTTTGGTGAATACGAGCTCATTTGATCCAAACCTGTAGACCACCTGTAACTCTGGAATGCAAACCTCTGATTTCCTACATTCAGGATTATTTTAAACATGTACTTCTTTACCAGTGTCGTTCTTACAAATTCTTAAGAGTTTAACCCCATTCCATTGTGTATTGAGGAAGATGCTGCAGTGTGTCTTTGCTAAAAGGCCAGCTGACCATGTTTGCTTTGTTAATATGTATTTGCCTAGACTTTTTTTATTTTTTTGAAGAGAGAGGAAGAGCGAGTCAATTTTATTTAGTTTTTCTTTTGTTTTTTTGTTGTTCTAACACTTAGTTGTGCATGTGGTGCTGGGGTTTGAACCAGGGTCCTTGCATATGCAGGCAAGTGCAATACTGCTGAACCACTGCAGCAGCCCTTGCCTAGACTCATTCAGTGTATGAATTTATGGTTTCAGCTTTTTTGAGGTCTATTTTAACTTTGCCTATTTTTGTCTGAATTTTTTTAGCCCAGTGAAGGAAAATGTTCGGAACAAATTGACATAAAAATCCTTAAAAGTGGGTGGGGTGTGTGGCTGTGTGGTAAAGTACCAGTTTAGGGTTCTGGAGGTCTGGATTCCATGTGTCGTATCTCACCCCTCCACCAAAAAAAAAAAAAAAAAAAAAAAAGCAAGAAAGATAATCCTTAAATCCTTAAAATGCTCAAAGATACTTGAATGCTTAAACTGAGCAATGTCTGGAGTTGTGACATCATTCAAAGTAGATTGTGGGGAAAAGAGATTCAGACTCTTCTCTAGTTCCACTTGGTTGCTAATCTCACAGGGAATAATCAGGCTGCTTAACTGAATGCTCATTTTATGAGCACGGAATAGAACGTTTTGTGTATTTTACTATTTGGAAAAGAACATTTGTGGATTCATGCTGGCTGGAGATATCTGAGCCTTCCTCATTGCCCTCAGCACCGTGATTTCACTGACATTCATCACATGGTTGTTCACTAGTTCTTGCTAAGTGCTTCCATGTGCTACTCCTACCCCTCTAACCCTTGCATTAGACATGTGCTGTGGGCACGAGTGTTGTCCTGGTTCCTCAGGGAAGGAAAGCCGACAAATCAGCTGCGGCTAGAGAGGGCAGAGCCCACTAAGGCCCGGCAGTCCAGCCCTTGAGTGATGGCCACTGTTACTGTGTTTTGGTTTTTACTTGCAGGATGATTTTCAGCTTAGTATCCTAGTGTTTAGCAGAATTGTTAGAAGTTACCTTGGGGGAAAATAATCTTATTTTTAAACCTTAAGCCTTGGCTAATATGTAAAGAAATTGATTTTCTAACAACTGATAGTGAATTCATTTCCTTCACGGAGAGGTTGAAGTAGTTGAGCTTACAACCTTGATACTATCAAATAAAGCATTGCATTAAAGATACATAAGCAGCTTATTTTTGGATATATATATACATTGCTGTGATTCATTGATGGTGCTTATTAGAAGATCATTTTGCTGAAATTTTGCAACGTAAGGAAAAAGTGGTGTTTTTAGCCATCTCTCCTTTTCATAAGAATGCAAGTGCCTGTCAATTAGAATAGTCCTGTGAACCAGTTCCAGGCTGGATGAAATGCTGTATGTGGTTGGGTCCATTCAGAGTAAGGTAGCAGTTTTATGTGTTTATTAAAAGCAGAGGGTATTTTAACCTTAGTGGAAAAGTGAAAATACAGTTATATTTACAGGTTAATGGAAAACTTTCTTATTTTGTTTGTTCTCTTACTTATGCTCAATTCTCAGTCCCTTTTAGTTACAATAGGGAACTAATATTGGGGTAGTAGTTGTCCTCAGGAGGCCTTTCACTTGATGAGATGCCGTGCAGAGTGGGAAAGATAACACAGTCACTCTTGTGTACTGGTTCCTCTGTTCATTGTTTTCACTTTTGAATTTTTATGTGCAGGATGATAATGAAGATAATTCCAACGATGGGACACAGCCATCCAAAAGGAGGCGAACAGGCTCTGGAGACAGCTCGAGGAGCTGCGAGACCTCCAGCCAAGACCTAGGGTACTGTCACTGCTTACCGTGCTGGTGGTGCGGCTCTTCCCATCTCCTCCCACCCCAGCACTGGCAAAAGCAGTGATAAGAGTGTATTTTCATCCTGTTTTACAGTGCAACTCCATAGTTGGTTTTGCTGATGAATGCAATTAAGAATTTGTCGTAAAATATTTAGATACATGAAGTTCATCATTTCAGTTCTTAAATGTGCAGTTCAGTGGCATTGAGAGCGTGCACAGCCATTGCCACTGTCATTTCCTCATGTGGATTAGTACCCATGATTGACTGTAAGTCCCATTCATCCTCCCCCAGCTCTGCAACCATGTTCTGTCTTCCATCCTACACTTGATGGCTCTAGATCACTCCATGTGATTTCTGTCTTTCCTGTGGCTTTTTCACTGAACAACCTGTCTCCCGGTTCTTCCATTGTCTCATTGCAAGCAGAGGATGCATTTGCTGCTCTGTTCCTGTGTGGGTGGACCTGTGGTCTTCTCCCGGTGCCTGGGTGGATGGTGCTGCAGTGAATACTAGCATTCCGAGTGCTTGTTTTTATTCACCTGGGATGTGTGCCCAGGAGTGGAATAGCTGGGCCCTGTGATGATCCTGTCCTTAGCTTCACGTGGGATGTGTGGGCAGGAGTGGAGTAGCTGGGCCATTTGGTGATGCTGTCCTTAGCTTCAGGTGGGCTGTGTTGTCAGGAGTGGAGTAGCTGGGCTCTATAGTGATCCTGTCCTTAGCTTCAGGTGGGATGTGTGTCCACCATGGAGTAGCTGGACCATGTTGTGATCCTGTGCTTAGCTCCAGGTGGGATGTGTATCTACCATGGAGTAGCTGGACCATGTGGTGATCCTGTGCTTACCTCCAGGTGGGATGTGTATCTACCATGGAGTAGCTGGACCATGTGGTGATCCTGTCCTTAGCTTCAGGTGGGATGTGTGTCCACTATGGAGTAGCTGGGCCATGTGGTGATCCTGTTCTTAGCGTCAGGTGGGATGTGTGTCCACCATGGAGTAGGTGGGCCTTGTGGTGATCCTGTCCTTAGCTCCAGGTGGGCTGTGTGTCCACCATGGAGTAGGTGGGCCTTGTGGTGATCCTATCCTTAGCTTCAGGTGGGCTGTGTGTCCACCATGGAGTAGCTGGACCATGTGGTGATCTTGTCCTTAGCTTCAGGTGGGCTGTGTGTCCACCATGGAGTAGGTGGGCCATGTGGTGATCCTGTCCCTAGCTTCAGGTGGGCTGTGTGTCCACCATGGTGTAGCTGGGCTCTATAGTGATCCTGTTTTTCACTGAATGAGGAATTGTTGGACTTTTGCAGTGGCTGAAGCACTTGACATTCCTCCCGCAATGCAGTTTTCGATTCCTCACGTCCTTGAGAGGTCTTGTTACTTTCTCTCTCCTTTTAATGATAGTTGTCCTACGCAGTGTGAAGGGGAATCTCCTGTAATGCTGATTTGCATTTCCAGAAGAATTCCTGATGGGAACTGCCTCTCATGTGCTTTATGGCCATTTCTTTCTTTGGAGATATGTTCTTTGTCCATTTTTATATTTGGGTCGCTCTTTGTTGCTGATTTCAGGAGTTTGTGTGTGTACTCTGGATATTAAGCTCTTACCAGATGGTGATTTGTGAGTACTGGAGCTTTTTACTGCTGTCCTTTGCTGCACTTATCTTTTTCCCCTCATTGCTTTTGGTGACATATCTGAGAACCCATTGCCAAATCAGAATTCTGTAGTGGACTCCTGTATTGAAGTTTCCGCTTGGTTTTGAGCTGCCATTTCTTGTGATGAGAGGGAGGGTGCAGGTTCACACTGGTTCAGGTGGGCATGCTTTGCCCCCCCTCAGTTCTGGGAGCACTGTTTCTATCCTTTGCTGTCTGAGTGGCAAGATGCCTATCCGCTTTCCTACCCCTGATGTCAGATTGGCCCAGATCCTGTGCTAGGCACTCTGCAGGGTTGACAGTAAGGTACCTTGTGCTGGTACCTTCAAAGTGGGCTGGTCTTTGCTTCTGAGTTTGTGGTTGTGTGGTTTATAGTTCAGTTCGTTGAGAGCTAGCTAGATCTGCAGGGCACTTCTTCCCAGCTGTTGGTGGTTCACAGAGCTTCAGGCAGGGTCAGAAGGGGCTTCTGTTAGGCTGAGTTCGGGTGAAAAGCCCAGAAGACCAAATCCAGAACTGATGGTACCACCTTCTTCTCCCTAAGCTTAACGTGCCTTTGTTTCTAGCCTTTATGAGTCTTGGCTCTTTGTAACATATAGAAAATGTTAATTTTCAGCATGTCTTTTTGATGTGAAATTCCAAATCATTGTTGGTTTTCATATTTCTTTTGTAAAATTGAAATCAAGTCATAACAGAGAATTCACATATTTGAAATAGTTTTTAAAATGGCTCAAAATCAGGGTGATTAAAATTTAGCAGAAGGCACACTTAGGGCATAATGGTGTGTTTCTGTGCTTAGCTTCAGTTACTATCCAGCCGAAAATCTGATCGAGTACAAATGGCCGCCCGATGAAACCGGAGAGTACTACATGCTTCAGGAGCAAGTCAGCGAGTACCTGGGTGTGACCTCCTTCAAGCGGAAGTACCCAGGTACTTCAGTCTGGTCAGCGGTGGCACTGTGGCTGCAGCTGCTGGCTTCTGGCCCTGGTGTGTGCTTTGCCCTGGGCTCTGCACCCAGGCCCTGGGAAGGTCAGCTATGCTGTCATCAGTGTCATTCCCCACCCTGAACACATTCTTAGGTCTCATAAACCGACGTAAAGGCAAAATTAGATAGGTGAATTTCCTTTGCAAATTTTAGAAGAAATCATTTTGTAGCTCCGGGTTTCGATTCTTTCGCCTTGCTCCTTGACCATAGGAGCTCTAATACAGGAAACTGTTTATGTCGTGGTTTCGTTACCTGCTTGCTATTATCTGCTTTCAGTTTTATTTTCTGGACTTTTCTTTTTTTCAAGAGGGAGAGGGAAAGACAGTCAGTTTTATTTATTCATTTAGTTTTTGTTTCTCCGATACTTAGTTGTGTATGTGGTGCTGGGGTTTGAAACTTGGTCCGTGGGCATGTCAGCCAAGCACTCCAACTGCTAAACCACTGTTGTAGCCCTTATCTTTTTATTTGTTGAATTTGTAAGAATTTTGGTATCATTCCCTGGATAATACTTGGAATATGTAATATGAAGTTTTTTAAAATCGGGGGGTTTTTTTTTTTTTTTTTCAAAGAGAGGGACAGCGAGAGAAAGAATCAATTTTATTTAATTTTTTCATGTGGCCCCCATCGCTATGAGACTTCCTTGTGTATGTGGTCCTGGGGTTTGAACCTGCGTTCTTGTACATGCCAGGCAAGTGCTGTAACCACCGAGCCACTGCTCCACCCCCTAAAATGAAGTTTTTTAAGCTACAAAAAGTTTTACACCTGCATAATATTTCACTGTTTTTAATAATCTTTTTGTTCTTTTCTTGGAGATTTAGAGAGACGAGATCTGTCGCACAAGGAGAAGCTGTACCTGCGGGAGCTGAACGTCATCACTGAGACACAGTGCACCCTAGGTGAGGAAAGGCTGTGGAACTTGGGGTGCTGCATGAGCTCGTTGCCATCCCCAAGTGCCCCACAGACTTAACGGAAGGCATTGAGCCATTTAAATCCTAAACTATTTGCTTCACTTTTTTTTTTTTTTTTTAAGAGAGAGGGACAGTGAGAGAGACAGAGAGAAACAACTTTATTTAGTTTTTCACATGGCTTTAGTTGCTCCAACACTTAGTTGTGTACGTGGTGCTGGGGTTTGAACCTGGGTCCTCGTGCTTGCCTGGCAAGTGCTGAAACCGCTGAGCCACCGCTCCAGCCCCTATTTGCTTCACTTTTGTTGTTAAAATGTAAAAATGTAAGTGAATGAAGCTTGTATTTTATATCAGTATTTTTTCTGATAACTTTCACAGCTTTCATAATGTGCTTTGAGTACAAAATATGTGATTTTTAAAAAAGAGTATAGATCTTGGTCTCTCTCATTTGTTTTGTGCAGCATTGGGGATTGAACCCATGGATTCTCATCGCAGCAGGTGCATGCAGCTGCAGTTTTAGTTCTGTGTACTTACTCCGCTTCGTTCATAGTTTTCTTTTCATAAGCCTTGAATTGTAACATGGGTACTTTTCCATATGAAATTGTGGGAGTTCATTTTGGCAGTTGGTAAAATCTGATACTATTAGTTCTGAAAAGTATCTTCATAATTACAAAATCGTGAACTGATGAGTTCGTTGAAATTTGGGTTGGATTGTGTAGAATTTGGCATTTTCCAGGTTGCAGCGGTAAGCTTACCTGGCATGTGTAAGGATGTGAGTTCAAACCCCAGCACCACATACCCAGTGAAGGCACACGAAGAACTAAATAAAATTGATTCTCTTTTTCTCTCTCTCACTGTCCCTCTCTGTCTCTCTCTCTCAAA
Organism: Aplodontia rufa; assembly: GCA_004027875.1. Taxonomy (NCBI): domain Eukaryota; kingdom Metazoa; phylum Chordata; class Mammalia; order Rodentia; family Aplodontiidae; genus Aplodontia; species Aplodontia rufa. Next base: position 8,406 of record PVKS010030576.1, read on the forward strand.
AAAAAAAAAAGAATTTGACATTTTCCTACACCTCTGGTGTCCTGTGTTGGCGGTGGTTCATATCTTTTAGCAGTCGTTTCTGAGTAAAAGAACATATGTTTATAATACACAGACTCTCACAGGAATTCATTTGATTAAAGAGTTGATTTCTTTGTGCAAAAAAAATCATTCTTTTTAATTGCTTGATTTTTATGTCATGATTTAAGTTTGATTATTTTCAAATGTATTAAAATATTTTGCTTTGACTATTGTAAGACCGTTTAAATGTAGTTTGATGGATAACTAATTTCAAAAAGTGGTTTTGTTCACTGAGTCTTCAAAAAGCTTTCTTCACGCTTCTGTCTGTAATAGGTCTAACAGCATTGCGCAGCGATGAAGTGATTGATTTAATGATAAAAGAATATCCAGCCAAGCACGCCGAATATTCTGTCATTCTACAAGAAAAGGAACGTCAGCGCATCACAGATCATTACAAAGAATATTCTGTAAGTAATGGAGGAGCCTGGCTCCACTCATTTGGCCTGGGAATACTGAAGTTTTGTGGATGAAGGAGCCTAGCTCCACTCATCAGGCCTGGGCATACTGACATTTTGTGGATGGAGGAGCCTGGCTCCACTCATCAGGCCTGGGCATACTGACGTTTTGTGGATGGAGGATCCTGGCTCTGCTCATCAGGCCTGGGCCTACTGGGCATTTTGTGGATGAAGGAGTCTGGCTCTGCTCATCAGGCCTGGGCATTCTGATGTTTTGTGGAGTTACTTGTGACTTCTGACTCTGCTTTTTGGTTTCAGCAAATGCAGCAGCAGAACACTCAGAAGGTGGAAGCCAGCAAGGTGCCTGAATACATAAAAAAGGCCGCGAAGAAAGCCGCAGAGTTCAACAGCAGCTTGAATCGGGAGCGCATGGAGGAGAGGAGGGCTTATTTTGACCTACAGACACACGTAGGAGGACTTGGGTCTTAGATTCCCCAGTCCCAGCTTCCTGCCCCTTTTCTCCCCTGTGTTACTGCTCTTGGGTGCGAGCTCCACCTCCCTTCCTCCCTAGAAAACAGGACACGTTTTGAATGATATGCAGTGTGCTCAGCTTGCTTGATTTTGGGTGAGATCTGTTTTGTTCGTGGTTGGTATTCTGCTGAGTAGCTACGTGTCCTGCTTGCTCTGTGCCCTAGGGGTGGCCATGAGAGGTTTCCACAGTGACGCACTTAATTCTCACAGTAACCGCCTGGTGCAGCTCCCCTCAGCCTCTTCTGGAGAGGAGGAGGCTGAGCTTCAGAGATGATTCACTGTTGTTATGTGGTCAGTAAGAGAGGTCCTGCCTTTCCTCATAAACCACCCTGGTGAACAGGCAGATGGGATGCTCACTTTGACCCCTCAGGTCCTAATTCCTACTGTCACTTGAACTGTAGGTGTCTTTGTGGGGTGGGGGCACAGGCAACAGCTGCACTGGGATAGCTCTTCCTGGAACCTGGTCCCTGTGGTAGAATCAGCTGTGTGTCTCTGTCAACACAGGTCATCCAGGTTCCTCAAGGGAAGTACAGAGTGTTGCCCACAGAGAGGACAAAGGTCAGTTCTTACCCAGTGGCGCTCATCCCCGGACAGTTCCAGGAGTATTACAAGAGGTACTCAGACAGTTTTCAGAGCTTGTGTACTCTCCTCCTATTGATTTCTGTTTGTAACTAGCCCCGTCAGGTGATGTGTAGATTCTTTCAGTGTTCTTCATCCTCTGGCTCTGTGCTGAAGAACCAAAGTCTAAACACTGCAGAAGGAGCCTGGAGTGCCCTCAGCCCCACCTGTCCCTTGTGGGCGTGTCACAGACAGGTGCTGAGGGCTCTGTAGCACCCTGTGGCCCCACTGCTCTAGTGCCACTGGGAGTGTTATTGGAAATGCAGAATGTGACACAGCTGCACATCTCCTGCCTCAGTCTGTATTTTATCCCTGCCCACAGAGTCGTGTGCCGGCTGGTGGGAAGCACCCCCAGCTGCAGAGGAGGTCAGAGAGCCAGCAGAGCAGCGTGTGGGCTCCTGCCACGTTACTGCCTGTCCTGGCTGGCTGAGTGCAGTCTGCCTGCTGGGAGCGCTGCTTATTCCTGTCCCAGGCTGAGTGTAGTAGCAACAATAGCAACAGGGTTGATGAGCTCATTTCGTATTCTGAAATACATGCTTTTAAGAATAGAGGAAGTTCATTAGAGAATAGAATTTAAAATAGAGTGTACAATCGTGTACTATTTAAAAGTCAAATTTAAATATCAGGCAGAAATTTTAATCTAAAACAGTTTTTTGGGGGGTGAGCCAGTCATTCAAAGTCATATGCTGGTCTGCCAGCCCTTTGCTTTCTGATGTGCTATTTTAATTGAAGGAGGTCCAGGTCCAGTTCCAGTTCCCTCCCTGCATGAGGCCTCTCCCCAGGGTGAGATGGAGGTGTCTCCAAGCATGTCAGCCAGTTGTGTGCTGCCAGCCCTTGGAGAAGGGATGGCAAGTCTCTAGCTTCAGTCAGAATAGATAATCCAACATTAGAACATGTGCTTCACAGACTGGCTTGATGCAGTGTGTCATTGAAAAGCACTTCTTACATTTATCTAAAGCAGTAGCTCGAGCCAGGCACCTTCTGGGACTCGCTTGCATGAGTCACCCTCAAGCATATGTCGCCTTCATGAGGTGGACTGTCACACCTGTTTACAGGTGGACATGTGCAGCCTGAGGTGCAGCCATAGCGTAGGCCAGAGAGCAGGGAGGGCGGGCAGGCTGTGGTTGGGCCAGGTGCGTGTTCTCCTCTGGGCTGCTTCTGTCTGCTCATAGTGCACGCATTTTTCCCTTCACTGGGTTGAGGGTAAAGGGGACAGACACCATCTTTTGATGATAATGCTCAAATGCATGTCTATCAGCAACTTTGTGAGGGCCTAAGAAAATTAGACCATCTCAAAATAGAAAATAAAAACATCTGGGTATGTGGCTCAGTGGTAAAGCACCCCTGGGCTCAATCCCCGCTACCAGAAAAAAAATAAATTTTACATGCTTAGTGAAAAAATATCCAGGTTTTTTATTTATTGCTTATCCCAACCTGATGATAAAAATATAAAAAAAATCTATCATTTTTCAAAAGTATTATGGCTCTTTTTGCAGCTGTTAGCTAGTTTGTATTACAGAGTAAAGGAAAGGTGAAAGTACTCTCTCTGCATTTAGGTACTCGCCAGATGAACTTCGTTATCTGCCATTGAACACAGCACTGTACGAGCCCCCATTGGACCCCGAGCTCCCTGCCCTGGATAGTGATGGTGACTCAGATGATGCTGAAGATGGTCGAGGTGATGAGAAACGGAAAAACAAAGGCACCTCGGTAGGAGTGCCAGGCCTTGCTGGCCCCACTTCCTCCTTTCTGAAAGTGTGTGGGCATCTTTCCTGGAATGCTTGGTCCAGCGGAGCACCCCACACCTGAAAAGGACAGTTGCATATGATTTCCTGAAAACTTTCATCAAAAAAATGTATGTGAGGGTTGATAATCACAGGCTGTGCTTGGCCATAGGTAAGTCTCCCTTTTACGGCCGGGCCTTGTGGCTGTGAGCAGGTTAGGTAGGGCACCAGCATTAGTACTGTCTGCTGTCTGGCTTGCTCTCTGTGGCATTAGCTGTTGAACCCAACAGGCTTTGACCTTAGCCACAGAAACGCTTTTCTTGATTTTGGGAGTGTGTTAACTTGGTCCACATTGCTTACTGGCTTGCCAGGGGAAGATGTTGGATTTACTGATATGTTGTGCTGTTCCTTGGGTTTCCAGAATGACTTTTATTTCATAGCAAAATGTGGCCAGGTGGTGGGAAGTGGGTGAGCCGTGGACAGAGGACATGGGGAAGTGGGTGGCCAAGGACGGAGGACATGTGAAGTGGGTGAGCCGTGGACGGAGGATGCGGGAAGTGGGTGGGTGTGGACAAAGGACTGGGAAGTGGGTGGCTGTGGATGGAGGACTGGGAAGTGGGTGAGCTGTGGACGGAGGACTGGGAAGTGGGTGGCTGTGGATGCGAAGGAGCTCAGGAGGCCAGTGGTGTCCAGAGTTGGTTCCAGTTCTGGCGCAGGTTTCAGTTTCACGTGGACATGCCCTTTGCACAGCTCCCACCTGAGAATTCACTCCAAGGGGCTGGCCTGGACCGCAGAGCACAATGTAATTGTGCAGCAGTGCATTTCCTGGTCACCTGCACCCTCTGAAACATCATCATTCATGTCGGAACATGTGACCCTGCCAGAGTTGTAAGGTGGTGCTGCCACCTGGCCCCTGCTGCACTGTCAGAAAGGGAGTTCTGGTGGCTCAGGAGTGTAGTCAGTCCAGCATTTGGGGGAAAACATTTTCACAACATTCTAATAATTTAACTTTCATAGAATTTGATCCAGCAGATTTGTAAGAGAATTTATACTAAGGACTTAGTCAGATGCTGGCAAAATGTAATTGGAAAACATTTTTGATTTGAGTATTAACAGTATTTCTCATATTGGAAATTGGAGTTCAGTCTTCATGGGTGATACATTTATAAGATCGAAGTGCAGTTCAACGCTTGATTAGTGATAGAAAACGCACATGGTGCTTTACGGAAGTGTTGGGCTACGTGCACATTGATGCAGTATGATGCAGTCAGTGTAAGGGCAGGTGTGTGTCAGAGCAAGCCTGGGTATCTCCAGGGTCAGCAGGAGCAGATGCAAGAGAAACATTGGCCAGCCCCGCTGTGGTCTGTGGGGTTTATTGTGTGGCTACAGATAGTCTGCCCTTGATGTGTGGTTCTCCTAGTTTATATGAGCACAGATGATCACTCTGGTTAAACAATTGGATGTCGAGGTCTTCACTTTGAACATGTGAACTGTCAGATACTGTTAGATTGTTGTGATGTTGGACCTGCATAATGAAACCTTACAAAAACATGTGTGTGCTTGAACTACTTTCTGAATGACCAATGAAAACATCCACACTTATTTTTAATCATACAGAATGAATACTCTCCCTGGGGTAAGAGAAACGATGACGAAGTCATGTGTTGGTGTAGTAATAGTAGAAGAAGGTGGTCCTGCTGTGGTAGACTTGCATCAGAAGGCAGGGTTGGACCAGGCAGTGACTAGCAGAGGTGGAATTGGCTTTCTGTGCAGCTGTTCTGATGATTGAGTGGCCTTCAGCATGATGCGCGCTAGTCTCCTGTAGTTAGAACGACCTTGGTATTTTTCAGAGGATGAGAGGTTGCAAATGTTCATCATGGTTCTCAAGCTTGAGACTCAGATTCGCTGTTTCTGCCTCTTGCGCTGCAGGACAGCTCCTCGGGCAATGTGTCTGAAGGCGAGAGTCCCCCTGACAGCCAGGAGGATGCCTTCCAGGGAAGACAGAAGGCAAGAGACAGAGCTGCCACCCCGAGAAAAGACGGCTCCAAGCGTTCTGTTCTGTCCAAGTCAGTTCCTGGGTACAAGGTAGAAGAAAAAAGCCCCTGACGCGGCCTCTTTACTGAGCAGCCTCTCCCCGAACCGTGTCGACTCTGAGCCTCACGACTGTGGAGCTCCTGCTTGCTGCGCCTCGCTCCTGTCCTGCGGTGTGCGCCTCCTGCCGCTTTCCTTTGCTTCACTCCGGTGGCTTTCCTGTCATTTTGGGCTGTGGTTTAGTTTCTGTTTCCTGTGTGTGTACGATTCATGACCTCTTTCCCCTGCAAGTGTGAGTTCTTACAGCGTCACTTCACATGGAGAACTGGGTGCTTCCTGGGAGTGAAGGCTGCCCTTCCCTGACACCTTAGTCTGTGTGGTCAGTAGAGCTGGGCCCTGAGCTGGGAAGCCTGGTGGCCTGTGCTACCTGCCGGCATCTATGCAGTGCCTTTCCTTACAAGGCGTGTGGGCCGGCACAGAGCATAGAAGACCTGATCCTACTGTGTGGTGAGGTTAGTTGACTTTGCAGGTAGCCCGCATGATCCTGACCAGGACTCACGCAGACCTGTTGACGAGTGAGGAGGCAGGTGGGAAGCAGTGGCTGCAGGTCCAGTGCTGGAGGGGAGGCGCACACATGGGCTGCTGTTAAGGTGTCTAGGGAGGCAGCGCAGGAGGGTCTGCGGTGAGACGGAGCCAGTACCAGTGTGCTGTTGGTCGCCTCCCTCTCGCCCATGCCCTTCCTAGCAGCTCATCTACCTTTCTTCTGAAGTAAAGAAAAGAGAAACCTAAAAATTAGTATATCTCATATTCTATTAGAAAATGCCTTCATGCATTCGACTTAGAGCCACATGTTTTTGCAGACCATGACAAGCAGATTCAAGCTTTGTCGAGCAGGGGTTGCCTTCCAAGGGTAGCCTTAGCAGGCTGCAGCTTTGTGATTTTTGTACTTGTTTTTACGTATATGGCTTATCTAAGCTTTTTAAACTAAAGATTTAAGTTAATCCTTAATGATTGAAAACAGATGAACTCCAAAGGTTGAATTTCAGAAACTTAATGAAGGAGCGAATGCCAGTAGTCCAGGAGCTTCAGGTCTGAGTGGCGGCTCAGAGCACAGCCCCTAGCTCTTCAGTGTGTGTGGATCTTACGATGAGCCTGTCTGATCATGGGATAAAAAGAGAACACTGAAGCAGGTGTTCTCAAAGGCTGAGAGAAGAACGATCCACGTTACATTGACCTGATAAGAGATTGTATAGATTCACCTAAATTAACAGTACTCAAGGGAGTCTGATATGCAAAATATACTTGTACTAATTTCTGTGAACATTTTTGATACCAAAAAATGTTTCAGGTATTTCAAAGGTGGGAACAGCCCGTATCTACACATTATATGTTAATGTGAACATGTTTATGAAAAGTATAACCTCTCTTTGAAAAGTATTAATAAGCCAATACGTGCCTAAACATTAGGGTATTACAGGCTGACGCTTACGGACGCAGATGCACGTGGGGTTGAGAAGTAGTCGTGCATCTGCTGTCTTGCTTAAGGAGGTCCATTAGTGCTTGCCCTGAGTGTGTAGGAGAGTATTGTTTGGGTTACATTAACCTAGATGAAAGCATAGCTGTTAGGATTCCAGGCTGTAAGTACAAGATTAAAATCTACATCATATGAGTGCTATCGTGAATGTCTCACTTATCTTTGGCTGTTTTTCAAGAAGGAAGATAAGTGTGCTGTGAGCCTTTTATTTGCGATGCTGAGAACTGCGAATGAGTATTTGAGTTTTCTTGTCATCAGTGAAACTTGGATGTCCTGTGTCTTGAAGTAGAACATCTTGTCAGACACTAGGGCTCTGTCCATCATCTGCAGGGAGCTCAGCACAGTGTGTCCGTGGGAGGCAGCCGGCTTCCCCGCCTGCCACACTTGCTCCCCATGTGAGGTCCTGGGTGCAGGGCTTGTGGCCTCGTGAGAGCCTGATGCTGACCCACACTGAGTGTGTTTTGTGTTTTGAGCTGCGGAGCATCACAGAAAATGCTACAGCACTGTCTTCCTCCCCCTTCCCCTCTGTCTCTTCCTCTTTCCATCAAGATGAAGACTGTTGGGTAAGAAAATTGTAAGCAATTGTAAGCGATTTAACAAACATGATTTGAACTTAGAAGTAAGCCTAGAACTTTCTTAATGTCCCTTTTATTGTAGGCATATATGCATACTTTAATGATCGTAGAACTTGAATTGCTCTAGAATGTGAATGCCTAGTCTTGTGTTTTATTCCTTTTGAGTTTTGTTTTGTGAAGCAGCTCCTAGGAGGAGTTCTGCTTTTAGAACGTTGTGTAGTGACTTCCCTGACTTTTGTGAAAGACGTTAGAGTACTTCCTACGCCACCATCTGACTTAGAACTGCAAGTGTTAAGTGTATCTTTTACATTCAGTGCAGGTACCACAACCAAAAGAGACTTTAGTTTTGGTGGATGGAGAAAGCAGTTCCTGATGGGATCACAGAAGTGCACTTAGAGCTGCTTTTGCTGGGGTGGAGGGCACAGGGAGAAGGGCGTGCCAGGAGGCAGGGGTGCCTGCAGAGGCAGCTTCCTGCAGGCATGAGGTCCGAGCATGTGACTCTTACCCTTTTGTTGGGGGAGCAGGGTATGAAAACACACGTGTAGGAGATGTAGAATAGTTAATGGCGACATTTTATATGTATGTTTAACTTCCGTGATATTTATTATTTTGTAGAGACATTTGTGATTGTTTAGAGTTAATGTTTTTATCATATTTATGTATAAGGTTGACTTTTTAAAATAAATAAGCCAAAAATTCTTTTTGAATGCCTCTGTCATCTTTTGCAAAGAAGGATAATTAAAAAAAATTAAAAAGTGAAAAGAATTAAGAACGAATTCTTTATTTAGGCCTAACAGGTTATGAAGGTGGCATTGAGATATTTCAAAGCTGGAATGTTATACCAAAGTTTGAGTTTTGTTTAGATTCCCCTTTGGTGCAGTAACTTAGGAAAAGGACATAGAAGATACATTTGGCTATGCTGGATTACAGCTGGAATATGACAGTCCCACTCCAGGTAGTTTCTTCTCCAGTTCATCGTGGATCCTGGGACCCACTCGCTGCTCCTTTTCTACCAGTGATCTGTAACTGTGTGCAGCCTGAGTGTGAGTCATCTATGGGCCACGGCTGTGCTGCCCAGTACCTTCCTGTCCTGGTATTCTCACGTGTGGGGACCCCTTTACCCTTTGTTCTTTCCCATGTGTTGCCAAATGTGTTTACAGCCCAGATGCTCTGCATGGTTTTAGTCTGAAGGATGGGGAGGACTCAAAAAATAAGTGTGTGTTATTTCTTATGTGACATTTTTTTTTTTTTTGCTTGTCTGAAAACATACTTGACCTGTGTATGTTTTATACCTCAGGGTGAATGCTTTTGTCCGTTAGCACAGGGTCTTCTAGTTTATTAAATATGTAGAGAGAATAATCACAACTCAGTTTTCCACAAACATTTACTCATATGACTGTGTTTGAATGAGACATCTTTCAATTAAAAATGTTAAAATATTGGTTTTTTTTTTTAAAGATCAAGTTTCATAACTTTGGAAATACCAGCTTTTAAATAAAGTCAGTACATAAGCTGCTTAAAACGCAGGCTTTTAACTTTCACATAGTGGTCATTTGGTGATGTGGATTTTCTCTTCCATTTAATAGTGACATTTGGCTTTCATTTCCTTCCACTGGGAGTGTAGAAGGCTACATGTACTCTTAACACAAGATCATGCTGTTTACTGATTTTAAATGGATCCTAAGGCTTTCATCAGTATGCTGTTTTCTGTTCTGAGCAGACTCATGTCCGGTCATGTCCTTCACAAGGTCCTCACTAGCAGGTTCCCAGAAGTAAAGGTCAGGTGATAAAGTAGCAGTCCCTGAACCCAGCAGGCTCCTGCATGCATTTACAGTCCTCTTCTACCCTTCCAGCCGAAGGTCATTCCAAGTGCACTATGTGGGATTTGTCTGAAGGGTAAGGAGTCCAACAAGAAAGGAAAGGCTGAGTCCCTCATACACTGCTCCCAGTGTGAAAACAGTGGTAAGTACGGTGATGTCTTCTAAGACTCTTACCCACCCTGATTATTGCTCCGGAAGCCAGGGCTTGTGGTTGTCAGAGGGTCGCCCAGTGTGCGGGGTGACCAAGGTACAGGCTAGTCTGCGTGTTTTCTTCTGCCTTGCATTGTCACCTTACAGCCATTCTTGGCAAGTCCTAAAGCAAAACAGTCTTTTATGTTACGTATGAGTTAAGAATCCTTTGTGAAATGCATTGTTGGTTCTGATTTAGGCCATCCTTCTTGCCTGGACATGACCATGGAGCTGGTTTCTATCATTAAGACCTACCCATGGCAGTGTATGGAGTGTAAGACATGCATTGTATGTGGACAGCCCCATCATGAAGAAGAGATGATGTTCTGTGATGTGTGTGACAGAGGTTATCATACTTTCTGTGTGGGCCTTGGTGCTATTCCATCAGGTAAAGATCTTAAAAGAACGCATTATCTTTGGCAAGATTCTCCCAGCATCTTTTTAAGGCTTCATAGACATGATAATGACATGGCCCGTGTCAGACCTTTCTGTCCAAGCATGGTCAAAGCTGTGATCACCCAGGTCATGCCCACCTTCTCTTCATCCTTAGACAAATGTAACTGAAGGACAGTGAGATGTCAGAACACCTAGGCTGTTTTGGAAACATAGTTCAATGTACAGAATGAATCGGTGCTTTTCTGCTGAAATAGCTAAAGTAATTTAAGAACATGAATTTGTTTCAGTGTTTTCATTTTATTTTTATACATTGTCTACCCAGAAACTTAAAGTGATTGCTTCGCCTTTACACGTCAGAACATATTTCCATAAACTGAGGCATTGCGACAATTCCAGATAACTAGAATACAGTTAGTTACAATAATTGGACTAAGACGTTACACAGATAATTGTGTAACTTTAGGACTTATTTGCATAGTGAACACTAATCCATACTCCAAAATATATACCTAGATCCAGATTTTCCAGGAACCAATTAAAAGCAAGCAACTTAATTTTCTGTAGAAATTCAGATCAAGTATGAATGCAGCCTGTCCTGCAGCTAAAAATTATTTTTTTAGATTGCTGTGTCAGCGTAGTACACCAAGATTTGAGAGAATGCTGTTGGAGCAGCCAAGAAAAAGGCTGAAAAAAGCCAAATTCAGTGACAGGTGTTACATTAGGGTTTGTATTGGTATTTTAAAATATAATAGTGTTTGGATTGCAGGAAGGACTGTAATTGTTTCAAGGTCCATGTATCACTGTAGAGCACCCAGCCCCCAGGTTGCTCTGAATCTCACAGGATTGGTTACACTGATCATCTTAAGGGAAATTTACATTTACACAGTAGTGCCCCTCTCAGCCCAAACCCACTGGGGGTTATCACTAGTGACAGTGAAGGAAGGAGAGCCTAAGTGGTTGACTATTCAGTCCTGTACAAACAAAAGTCCACTCTATATTAACTAACAATTTTTCTCCTAGGTCGCTGGATTTGTGACTGTTGTCAGCGAGCCCCCCCAACACCCAGGAAAGTGGGCAGAAGGGGGAAAAACAGCAAAGAGGGATAAAATGCTTTTTGGGGACCCTGTGTATGCACTGATGTGGAATATTTGGTGCCGATTTATTTAAAACATTCTCATTTTTATGCCAATAAAAGATTTTTGAAAGTAACTATGAGCTTAAAATTTGCAAGTTGATTCATTTTATTTTATAAGCTATGCTTACCCTTGAAACTAGTTACGGGGAGAGAAGAGACGGTTCTTCTTCCAAAATGGTTTTGTTTCAGTGCTTTGGCTTTCTCTAAAAATTCAATAGAAATATTTAGCAACTTAATCTGAAATATTTCAACTCTTTGTCTGGTAGCCTGGAAAAAGACTGTTTTCACCACCTCCTCCTCTGTGGTGCTCTGGCCTGTCATGGGTAGTGTGACAAAGTCATCTTAACAGCCAAGGAATGGTAGTGATAAGAAGCTGTAGATAGAATGGTGAGAATGACCTGGTGTGAGACTGGACCACACCTACTTGGGACATGGACTTAGGTCTTTAGTCCATGCTCAGGGAAACTTAAATAAATCATTACATTTCCATTCTTGATTTTCGTGAAAAGTCCTGAAGACATGTTGAACTTCATTTTAATGTCTAAAGTAAAATTATAAAGTTCTCAACCTTTTAATCTGATCTGAAACTGTGTGAAGGGTTGCTCTATTTTGATTTATATAAACCAAAGTTACAGGTTTCAGATTCCTGACAAACTTATGAAAATGGAGTTTAAACATTTTATTGGACATGTTCCTTTTATATGAATTTTGAGCTTCAAAGGAAAAATATCGTGCTTCCTGCTTTTCCTATTTTGGGGTAAGTGAGGTAACAGAACTGTATGGCTTTATTTTTCTATAATCAGAATTCCAGGCAGGTAAAGCAGCAAGGTTCACAGCAGACTGCAATCACCTTCACGGACTCAGGGAATCAGAAAAGAATCTCGAGTACCAGTTTCAAAATGCTAATTAAAATGGTCCAGAGAACAGACTCCTCCTCCTGAGAGGGCTCCTCTGGGGCGTGAGCATGCTTCTGAGCTGTGTCTGTACCATCTGGGGAGTAGGCGGCCTCGCTGAACGGGTGCTGCTCCACCGTCCGGTCGAAATACACCTTCATCTCAAAGTCGCTCTCCAGGTGGGATGGGTGCCCATAGATGCCGATGCCCACAGGGCGCTGGAAGTGCGCGGGGATGAAGACCACGTCCAGGCCGCAGGTGGCCGACTGCAGCTCGTAGTCGTCGAAGCTGGGGTGCAGTGTGCTGTCCGACACGTATAGGTCCGCGTCCCCGCGCAGGCTCTGCATCTGCAGCACGATCTTACCCTCATGGTTCAGCCTCAAGTAGCTATAGTTCCCGGCCCCGATCTGGCCCTGAACCACGTGCAGAAGGAGCCACTCCTCCGGGACGTCATCGGCCTCCCAGCACTTCACTAGGGTCACCGCCTGGGAGGCCAGAAGCAGCAGCAGGGCCCTCCTGCAGGGAGCTACCCTCCAGGGAGCGGACATGGTGGGCTCAGCTCGGGCTCCTCCTCATCTGCACCTGCCCGGTCCTGAGGGGAAAGCACAAGCCAGGGTGTGACCCTGTGCCCTGTGAGGGGCCTGCTTGGGAGGGGAGGCAACGGGCTGGGACAAGAGCAGAGGGGCCAGAGATGCAGGGGAGGGGACAGCAGCAGAGGGGACAGAGGAGCAGCGCAGGGGACAGCAGAGGAGAGGACAGCAGCAGGGGGCCTCGGGAGCATGGCAGGGGACAGAAGCAGAGGAGCCTCGGGAGCAGGGCAGGGGACAGCAGCAGATGGGCCACCTGAACAGGGCAGGTGACAGCAGCAGAGGGGTCTCAGGAGCAAGGGAAGGCACAGCAGCAGAGGGGCCTCGGGAGCAGGGGAGGGCACAGCAACAGAGGGGCCTCGGCAGGAGCAGCAAGACTGGAGAGGAGACCACCGCAAGGGAGGAGTGGGGGGCAGAGAGGTATAGCAGGGCTGGGGACAGCGGGAGAGACGCCACGGGGAAGGAGACCTCAGCGAAAAGGAGTGGCGCGCAGCGGAGGCGGGGCACGGGGTCCAGTCCGCCGCGCGAGACTCACAGCCGCGCGGCGCCAGCAGCATCCGGGCCAGGCTCTCCCCCAGCAGGCGGAAGTGAGGCAGCTCCCGGAAGTGAGGCGTTCGGGAAGTGGGTGGTACGTCCGACTCTCGCGAGAACGGTTGGGGAGGCTGTGTACCCAGGGTCGGTCTTCCGGTAACCGCGGAGACGCCGGCGGGTGCGGGCCTCCCATCTGCCTAGTTGGGCGTCGCCGCGGCATTGAGGGGTCGGCGGACTGCAGGTGAGGCGGCCCAGGGCACGTGGCTGTGCCAGCTCCCCCCGCGTCGGGGCGCGGGCGCCGTGTTCTGCCGCGGAGGTCGTCCCGCCGTTGGTGCGGCCGCCAGGGTCCAGCCCAGTCCTTGTGCACCTGCGGGTTCCCAGCTGTGAGCTCGGGTCACCCTTGTGCACCTGGAGGTTTGGAGCCAATGTGGATTCCAGGGTCACCCTTGTGAACCTGCCGGTTCCAAGCTGTGCCCCGGGATCACCTTTGTGCACCTGAGGATTCCACTTTGTGTTGCTTGGTTCCCGGAGTCCCTGGATCCGGAACTGTGCCCTGTGGTTATCCTTGGGGGTCTAGCTTAGTTCATAGTCATCTTTTCACACTTAACACTTCCTCCTCTATGGCCAACCACATCCCTCCATCAGAAGTGGAGGCCACATTCAGTCATTCACGTCCAGAATTAGTGTCTGATCAGCACCTGTGGTCCCAAAACAGCTGGGCACTTCTCCTCTGTCATCCTGTCTCCAGTTCCCTGTCAGCTTCCGCCTGAGCCCTGGTAGTTGTAGCTTTATACCCACAGCTTCTCTCTGGACTCAGCATGGGCCTGGACCCTGAGGTCTCTGCAAATGTCTCCTTTGTGAATTTGGAAGCACAAACTGCACTGGCCAACAGAAGAAACCGGCGTTGGTGGATGCTTTGGAACAGACTGCTCTGCAGACAGGAAGGAGCTGCTGCCTCAGTGCCCCTCCAGGCTGCAGGCCTCTGCAGACCTGTTTTTAGAAAGAAAAATGAGGTCAACCAGCTCCGTCTTGTTTTAAAAGCATCCAGTGGACACTTTGCCCCTTTGAGCCATGCACAGCCTCACTACGAGACAGGGATTCCCAGGTAGTGAGGCTCAGCACTCAGCCAGAAAGAAGGCCCCTGGTCGGGCTGTCAGGGATCTCCTCCTCAGACCTCAGAGCATCTCAGGAAACCCCAACAGTGGAGAGGAACTGGTTGGTGCTGCTCTGGGACAGTGAGGGCTGGAGAAGGCCCTACCTCCCCAGGGGAGAGAGGCTCCTGGCGCTGCATGAACTCAGACTGTGTCCTCAGAAGGATCAGCATCCAGGGGTAGTGGAGGGAGGAGAATGAGGCCCTCACAAGCAGACCCTGACCAGGGCCACTGCCTGCTCAGGGCCTGAGAGGCTGAGGAAAGTCACACTGTCCTCAAAGTACAGATGTCTGGCCTCAGCCTTTCTGCAGCCTGGAGAGCTGGGGAGGCTCTGCCCAGGCCCCACGTGTCTCTGGCATGCTGGAGTGGGTACCGCAGCCTCAGCAGCACTGTGCAGGAGGCTGGGGCTGTGAGAAAGCACCTTTTGTATCAGAGACACTGAAGCGTGAGGTGCCTGCAGACTGTCATGGTGGGCAGCACACTGGCTGGTGTGGCAGGCAGCGCAGAGAGGGTGTTCCCAGGGTGCTGGCCCCTCCTGTCTGCAGCACTTCCTGAGTACACAGGCCAGCACCTGGGTGTATAATGGGAGAACAGGGAAATCCCAGGCTTCCAGTGAAGTGGGAGTGCTGGGAGTGCATCATGTATGTCTGTCAGGTGTGTGTGATGACTCCCAGTGCCCCACTTCACTGGAAGCTCATCACACAGCCCTGTGGGCCTCACAGGACAGTGCAGGGAGGAGCGGTACATGCAGAGGGGGCTGTGCAGTGCCTGGGGCACAGGATGCAGGGCAGTATCCTCCTGCCTCCGGGTCTTCCTGCTTTGTTCTCGGTGCTGCTGGGTGTGGTTAGTGAGTAAACTGGGATCTGTCCCCACTGGGGACACTGGGCCTTCTGCAGAGCTCTGGAAAAGAGCAGGGAGCAGGAAGTGTCCGTGGAATCTGGGTGCGTCTGGCTTGCCCTGGGCGGTCTGGGTGCTTCTTGGCCTTCAGGTGTGAGCCCCCTGGGCTCTCAGGGATCCTCCCTCTGCTCACCAAGGATCCTCCCTCTGCTCACCAGCCCATCTGCACAGCTGTGGAGGGTGGAAAGAGGCTTTGGTCTGGCTCGAGAGGGCTTTGCAGAGGCCTAGAGATTGTTCTGAAATGGAGGGTGGGGACAGCAGGCCCCAGAGTCCCTAGGGAAGCACCTGGCTCATGCTTGGGATGAGGACAGGGAGCTGACAGGAGCCCTGCAGACAGCCCACAGCTTTCCTCTCCTGATGGCAGAGGGGTTCTCAGGAACAGCAGGGTCAAGCCACAGTCCGGCCAGCAGGAAGGAGAGTTCAACCCACAACCAGTCATAGGGGGCCATCCCAGGTGGATGCCAGAGGCCACTGCTGGCCCAAGTATGCAGAGCCAGATCTGCTACCTCTGCTTGTGGGGTGCTGGAGGCCAGCTCCCTTCCATCAGCCCCACCTGGACCCTTGCACTGGGATGCGGGCACCTGGCCTCACCTCTCCATGTAGTCAGATGGCCCACTGAGTGCACAGGGCAGAGGGACCAGGAAGGCCATACCCACAGGGTTCCTGGAGCTGGACATATCTTCTCTGTAACTGCAGACTGCCAGTGGGCCTAAGGAGCCAGGCAGGTAGTGAAGAGGTGGGGGAGTGCAGGAGGCAGGTAGCAGTGCGTGGCCT
>PVKS010030577.1:0-24270 GCA_004027875.1 Aplodontia rufa
CTAACTAAAGGCAAAATTTCTGGGTGAAGAATGAAAGAAAATAGTAATCAAGATTTGCTATTCTTTGTTTGAATTTGACAAAAAAGAAACTGCTATGGACACTGTTTTTGGAAGGCTTTATTCATTTCTAGAAAAACGTTAATGCCAATTATGAAATGGCTTAAAATTTAGAAAACAGTGCAAGTAGCTCTGAGTGTATGTGTGCATGCATTTTGTCAAACATGTTTGCTTTCTCAGTGGTGGGCATTGGTTTGGGGCCACAGTCTTTCTTCCCTTTCTTATTTTGAGTTGTATCCTGAACCCCAGTTGTAACCCTATTAGTGTCCTCAGATGATCAATGCTAGAGAAATCATAATACCATGTCCTGTAGGACTCCACCCTGGAAACACAGAGTAGACCATAATGGTAGACCTTACTGCTTCTGTTACCTTACAGTCCTCTAGTCCACAGTACCTGACTTTTAGATTATTATTTCATTGTTTTGATTTATCAAAGTGAAGTCATAGGTTAAAAAAAATCTTTCTCTTGTTTACGATGACCACCTTTTATAGAAATCTGTATAACACAATGGTTAAGATTCTCCTTTTCATCAGAGGGTAAGTGAGGATAGGAAGACATAAAGCTAGTCAAGAAGAGACCTCTGTGGTACTACATATGTAAAGATTTCATATAAACAAATAAGGAAAATAAAACCAAATCAAGGACGTAAAAGACAAGCAAAGGACAATTCACAAAAGAATTTGAAATGACTTATACACTCCTGTGGGGAGAGGGGTGGATTTTCAACATTTCTATTGAGAATAGAAAAGGATGCAATTTTTTTTAAATGAGGCAATTTTTCACCCATCTAACTAGCACATATTAAAAATTTAAAAGAAGGAAGAGAGGAGAAATGGTATTAGAAAAACTCTCACTTAACTTTGTTTCCTGGGTTACTCTAGGGAGCATTAAACAGCACAACCCTTTCAGGAAGGATTTAGCAATATGCATCATGAGTCTCTTAAAATTCCAATTTGACCCACTATTTGTACTTCCAGGATACAGATAGCAATGCAATAACCCTGAATAACACAAGAAGTTTAGGCAGAAATCATGTCACTGAAATTATACTTACAGTTGGTGATACCCTGCAAAATTCTGTGTCCAGAGAATTCAAGTTTATTTATGAAAAATATTTTAAAAATAAAATTTTGATTTTATTAAATTCAAAATAGTCTTTTATAAAAAATTTTCAATGAACTGTGCATGTAAATCAAACACAGAATTACAAAGCTATAAATTGGAGTGAAGTCCTGAATGATTATATTTTTTTATTTTTGTTTAGTTTTCAGATTTTGTGTAGGAAATAACTAGTATTATAATAATTAAGATGAAATATACTTAAAATAAAACACAGAAGTGATAGTGAAGGTCTTTTAGGACAAATCATGAAGGAGATCCAAAGTCTGTGCCTTCAATAACTTGGCCCCAAAGTGGAGGGCATTTTATTGGTCCAATGAAGTCCCGCCCACAGAGGTGACCCTGCTAATCATTCGTGACCTGATGGCATCAAGGAGGTCCCTAACATGCCCCCAGGCCCAGCAGGAGAGAAGCAAAGTGAATTTGGAGAGACTAAATTAATATTGAATTAGAACAAATCACAATCATTGTCAAAGCAAATTGTGTAAGGAATTGTAGCTGATGAATGTTCTATACTCCTCAAATCAAATTTTGAATGATTGAAGAGAGAAGTAATTCTCTGCATTTAGTCTATCAGCTTCTTTCAGGGGAAGACACCTCCGTGGGACCTGTACCTTTGCATTATTTGTAAATGTTCAAGAAGTACATGGCGAGTGAACAAGTAAACTCAGCAGCTCAAGCCAAAAACCCAGAAGCCTTCCTGAGTTTCCTCTAGCTCAGCCGATAGCCAACCTTTCCTTTTGTCCTTTCTTAAAACACATCTCCAGTTATCCCCTTCATTGGGTTTCTGCAGCCTGCCCCTCCCTCCAGGCCACCATCTCTCTTGTCTGGAAAATGTTACTAAGCTCCTGTGAGTTTTCTCCTCCCCGGCCCTTTTCTTATGCATTCTCCATCAATCAGGGAGATTGATGATCTTAAAGCCCAATCAGATCAGGTCATTCTGCTGCTTAACTTCAAAGTTTTCCAACTGTCCCAGTTCCTTATTGGGGTCCTCAATCACCTGTTTTAACTGCCACTTTCAATTTCCTCCCAATTGTCCACTCAGATCACATACCCCTCATTCATCATGCCACCATCGCAGTGTTCTGATTCCTGCCCCCCCATTTCTGCAACTTTCTAGCTCCCTCTTACCTCAGGGTCCCTTTAGATGTTGTTCCTGCTGCACAATATACACTCACTTCCACTTGGGGTTCAGTTTAAATCTGTCTTCGTGGGCAACTTTCTTGCAAACTAATTAAAGATTTTCTTATTCTTTTCCATAAGCTCATTTTCATTTGCCTTGTGTAGCACTTCTGGTAATTTGGGATTGGTACATGCTTATCATTTTAATATGTATGTCCCACTCAAAGGACAACCCATTAGAACCAGGACTGTCATAAATTATAATGTACCTTTGAATCCCAATGTCTACCTGCAGGGCTGTGCAGAACAGGCAGTTGGCATGTTTGCTATGAATGAATGAGCTGCTAGAGTTCACCACAAAGGTCCATTGAATGAGTGACGAATAGAATGGGCTAACGTGGACTTTAGGAAGCAGTTAACAGAAAGCAATAATAAAAGCAGCACTTAATTGTAGCAGCCCATCCTGAGCAGAATTTTGCCAATGCCTCTGGGAGGGAGCAAATAATAAAGCAGGTTAGGAGGTTCTGAGCACTAATGGAAGAGGATGCACTCACAACCTTTTTATAAACTTTGTATAATTCATTAGTGGGTGCACTCTCTTTTTCAAATATATTTATAAATCTTATACATGGTATGTTCAGTCCTACTTACCAATTGTGTGTCCTTTGGCACAATATTCTGAGTTTAAAGAAGACCATTGGAGCAACAAGGATAAGAGGGTGACGCCCTGTTCCCCCTGAGTGCACAAAGCTCCTAAGATTGCCCTTCAGAGAGAGGGTTTGATATATATGGAGGGGTGGAGCCATCCCTTCAGAGGACACAGATGGCAGAGGGCATGCTCCAGGACTTTGCTTTGAGCATGTGGGGAAAGCAATTATAAAAGGATTTAAGTTGATGACAAAAATGGAGAGGTTAAGTCCCCATCCCTTCTGTGGTGGATGAAGTGGTAAAACGAAAACTCTCTGGAACATCAGACTAAACTCATCTGGCAAATTGTTTTCGGGAAGCAATGGGTTTGTGCATTTGGACTCTTGTCAGCTGTGTAAACACCCCATTATCTAGCTGGTTACCTGCAAGGTTCTGTATACCCCGTGCAAGCTTCTCACACCTACCCACAGACCTAGTATAGACAGACAAAGACGCCCTTCTGGGTGGCCTTGGACATTTCTGTCTCATCTGAGTATACATGCTTCCTGGTCACAATGACCCTTTCGGTGGGAATACAGCCCATAGAAGCACAGATTTCTAAAAGAATGCAGGATTGACATCCCTGACTGAATGGCAGGATTCGGAAAGGATGGTCTGCAGGCTGAATAATCATTTTGTTTTCTTTTTAGGTCCCCCAATTATGTTAATTTGGAAACTGTATCTATTAATTGCCCAATTAGACATCTGGTAATCACTCTCTTCAGAAATATCCCAAATCAGAGTGGCAAGGGCTGGGTGCACTATTTTATTGTATCGCAAATAAAAATCTAATTTAGATTTAATAAAAACTAATTCCAGCTAATTTAATACCAATTGATCATTAACAGGGTGCATTTTGTGGTTTATCAAGTATATAAGAGGGATGTATAATTAACTGGAAATGGTGTCCACAAGGTTATAATTAAATTCTTGGTAACTTTTAACTTTCAGCAATGTTTTACCATTTAATTAACTTTCAGAAGATGATTTATAATATGATTTATTAAATGCCGATTGCACATAGTGCTGGGACAACTAATGAGCACAGTGATTGAGTCTCCTATTTACAAAGTGACTCTTAAGCTAAGTAAATATCTTTGTGTGGAGTAAGTAAAATATGCACATACACTTTTAGCAAAAATTAATAATCAATTATGGACCGAATGATTGTGTTTCTTTTTAATGTTCTGATTGTAGCATTATATTCACACTTTTTTCATTTTTTTAATAGAGACCCATGAGTCAATTTAAATAGCAAGAAAGATTTCCTTGCTTGATTTTTGTCCACTTCCTTTGCTCCACTCCGAACACCACCTCTCATCGGTAGAAGAGGCAAGAGGGCAGGGACCACATGTGACGCCATCACGACTGCATCTCGGGTCTTTGCTCACAGCCAGCAATGAGCAAGCCATCAAATGCCAAAGAGCTAAGACAGTTACCACAAGCACCCAGGGCTGAAAAGGCAACAGGGTCTGATATTGTCAATATCTAACCATCGAGATTCATATTCAAATTCCCTTTCTTCTGAAGTGGCTCCGATGAGCACTATATTTTACTGATGTATAGTTGAGATGAACACATGAAGCAGAAGGGCTGATGTGAAATTTCAAGGAGATACAGCCTGTGAAGAGGCATGGAGTAGATACTCAACAAACACTGGCTATAATCTGTCTCATGGGTGGCATTTGTCATAATCATAATTTCCCAGAGATTTGTCAGCTGTCTTTCTTCCTGATCACATCAGAAGTCCCATGAGGGTGGAACCAGATCTAATTGGCTCATTACTACATCTCTAACAAACAGGAGAAGAATGATCGCAGCACTGGCCTTTGGTGAACATATGTTTGACCAGTGAGTGACATATTTGCCCTTCCAAATCTACCCTCAAATAGCTTAACCCAGTTAAGAAACAGACAAATCAAATAAATAGACTCTCCTTTTCTGTTTTAAAGAGAGAGAGTGATAGTGAGAGAGAGAAAGAGAAAATCCATTTTATTTGGTTTTTCACATGATTTACATTGCTCCAACACTTCACTGTGTACGTGGTGCTGGGGTTCAAATCTGCATCCTCACACATGCCAGCCAGGCAAGTGACGTAACTGCTGAGCCACCATTCCAGCCCCGACAAACACTTCTTGAAAGAAGAAATATAAATGGCCAACAAATCCTTGAAAAACTGCTCAACATCACTAGCAATTAGAAAAATGAAAATCAAAACTACACTGAGACTGGGCTGGAACAGTGGCTCGACAGTTACGGCGCTTGCCTGGCATGAGCGAGTATGTGAGTTCAAACCCCAGCACCACACACACAATGAAATCTCAGAGCAAGGAAAGCCACATGAAAAACTAAATAAAAATTAATTCTTTCTTTCTTTCTCTCTCTCTCTCTTAAAAAAAATCTACACTGAGATTTCATCTGACATCATTCAGAATGGCAGTCATCAAGACTACAAATGATAACCAATGCTGGAGACGATGTGGAGGAAAAGCAACACTTTTACACTGATGGTGGGACTATAAATTAGTATAATCACTATGGAAATCAGTATCCTCAAAAGCCTAGGCATGGAACCACCATATGACCTAGCTATACCACTTCTTGGTATTTACTCTGAAGAATTAAAGTCATCCTAACTAGAGTGACACATGCATATCCATGTTTATAGCAGCACAATTCACAAGAGCCTAGGTGTCCAGCAACAGATGAATGGATAAAAAAAATGAGATATATATACACAATGGAGCTTTATTCTGCCATAAAAAAATGAAATTATGTTATTTGCAGGAAAATGGATGGAATTAGAGACCATCATGTTAGTCGAAGTAAATCAAACTCAGAAGGTGAAGAGTCATATGTTTTATCTCATGTGCAGATGCTAGAGAGGAAGAAGGAAAATGAAGGTGCAAGGGGTAGGGATGGAATTTCCTAAAAATTAAAGGGAGATTGGGAAAAGGATCACAGGGTGTTAGGGAGCGAGGGGTGAATGCTGGGGAGGAATGTGGCCAAATTATATTGTGTGCATGTACGTATGTGTCAACAAATCCCATCAACGTGTACAACCATGATGCACCAGTGGAAAATGTAGAAGAAGAAAAGAAAGGAAGGTTGCAGTGTAAGAACGTGCTAGAATACATGCTTAGCATATGTGAGGCCCTAGGTTCCAGCCCCAAAGCCAAAGAAGAAGAAGGATGGGAGGAGGAAGAGGAGAAAGAGGATGAGGAGGAACAGGCATGGTGGACTTATAAGATGACAAAATTGTTTTCATATCTTCAAATGTCTCTCCATCTTCCAAATCTGGGAAGGAAGAGAATAAGAAAAGAAATCATGGTTTGTCACCCACAAAGTGAGACAGTGTGTAATAAATATTGCAGTCGACTTTCTCTATGGAAGGGCAAGTGTCCCCGGGGCTCCTGCCACTGACTCTGCCTTCAGACTTCCACAGCACTGCAGCAAGTGTGCAGCCATGGTCTTCTTGCTCTCTGGGCTGGCTGATCTCAGAGCTCACTGGAGTAACATTTCCTTACAAATGTCTCAGTATGCTCTCAGGCCAAGCCTGGTCCTGCAGGGATCATCTCATTTGCATCTAAAGGTATCAAAATCTTGCTGAGCAAGTCCCTTCCACCCCAAACAACTTTTGAGATCTGAGCTCAGCACCGTTTTAGCGTGATGCTTCTTGCTTTCCCCGCGGCCTGTTCCAGGAAGGTGAGCTATATTAAACTTGCTGCTGTAATGTTTGGGCTTATTGATTTTTTTTTAACTTGGCACCAAACATCCAAAAGGCAGTTTAAAAAAAAATCAAAAGGGGAAAGAAACAAGAAGGGAGAAATATGCACCCAACTGCAGCATTTACCACTGTCCACAGTGGGACACATTTCCAAGTGCTTATCCTGCAGAGCAAATCTAAACAAGGGCTCTTTGCTTGATGACCTTTTTAAATGGAGGTGGCAGCTTAAGGCCCTAAGCAACACCAAAGGAAGGGATGTGAGTTCATTGCTTTATATCACCAGGCCAGCACTTGGCTGACTCGTAGAAAAGTACAAAATACACTTAGGTGATACTCTTTGCAAGTAAGGATTCTCTTCTGCTATCTGTTCTGCCAGCCACTAAAACTTGACAGCCAGATTCATTATGAGAATCTGAGGTCTATAGTGTTCCCACAGATTCAAAGGTACTCCACACAGTTGCCTGTTGAGGGTTATAAGATCGAGCCTGCTCGATTTGACTTTCCTGGGTGAATTGTGGAGACTTGGCGGGGAGGGTGAGTTTAGAGTTTAACCCTGTTTTAGGTAAGAAATAGTCATCTCAGGACTGGACTGATGATGGCTCAGCAGTTATAGTGCTTCCCTGGCATGTGCATGTATGCAGGTTCGAACACCAGCACCACATACACAATAAAGTGTTGGAGCAATGAAAGCCACATGTAAAATTAAATAAAATTGATTCTCTCTTTCTCTTTCTCTCACTATCCCTCTCTCTTGAAAGAAAGAAAGAAAGAGGCATCTCAAACTAGTTCCCAAGAACCACCACTGAAAGAAAGTTGAGGCCATTTTATAAGCCATGGCAGCTGTGTGTCCCTCCATCCAACCTTCCCTGTCTCCATCCCTCCATCTATCAATCCATCGTCTCTCTTTCCTCTTCAAAAGTCAGATATCAGACACTATGACAACTACCGTGGACTTGTAAGGTGCTAAAATTATTTCAGATCTTCAAAATCTGTTCTTCTCTTCCATCTTTTATGCTTTTGTTCTTGCTATTACTAACCTTGAAATGTCCTTTTCTACTAGGGCAGCTCTACCTCATTGTCAAAATCCAAGTCCAATGATACCGTAATTTTAGAATGTTTCTCAAATGTACACACCTGAATTAACTGTTTCTGCCTATTTATTTTCTTCATAATTCGTACATACATATTCACTAGTGCTTGCCGTGTTTTCACATTAGTCATTTCAAACAGCAATAACAACAATAAATACATTCTGTTTGACAAATATTCACTACGACTAGGCACTTGGCTAAATATTTCACATGTTATTTATTCCTGGGGCTGGAGCGGTGGCTCAGGGGTTACAAAGCTTGCCAGGCATGCACAAGGACTCAAGTATGAATCCCAGCACCATGTATACAACTAGGGATCAGAGCAATTAAAACCACATGAAGATAAATAAATTGATTCTTTCTCTCTCTCTTTTTCTCTCCCTCTCTGTTCCTCTCTCTTTAAAAAAATTTAGTTCTTAGAGCAACCCTATGTAGAAGCTACTGTTGTTATCCCTAATTAATGGGAGAAACTGAGGCACAGAGGTCATTTGTTTCACCCACCCTGGAAGTAAGCTCCCCTTGGAAGGTATGACGGAACTCTGTACCACAAAGCTTAGTTGGTGCCTGTAACAGAGGCACAAGATAGATCCTTCAACCAAAACGATCTGATGAGGAATTAAAAGAATAAAGGCAGTTCAAAAAGTTCTAGGTCCTATGCCACCTTCCTAAATGACTGGACCTAAATCCGAGAACCAACTGGGTGCACCTGCAGATACTATTTCTGGGTGCTGATACATTCTCGTAGGCATTTTGCATAGATTGTCTCCTTTAAGTACTCGCCACACCCCATTAGGATGACTGCAATTTCATTTCACAGATGCAGAGGTTTGGAGATGTGCCCAAGGTCACCCAACTGCAACAGGGTAGACCTGGTCCTCAGAGTGAGGCAGGCTTTTACCAGACCCTCCACGCTGCAGCACCTGCTCTGCTAGAGGCATGCAAGGAGTGATAAAGCAGAAAACGGACTTAACAGGGCTGGAGCCGTGCCTCGGCATTTGCTATGCTTGCTTGGCATGTGTGAGGTCAGGGTTCGAACCCCAGCACCAGGCACACCGTGAAGTGTTGGAGCAACAACAGCCACATGAAAACTAAATAAAATCGATTCTCTCTTTCTTTCTCACTGTCCTTCTCTCTCTTAAAATAAAAGAAAGAAAGAAGAAAGAAGAAAGAAAGAAAGAAAGAAAGAAAGAAAGAAAGAAAGAAAGAAAGAAAGAAAGAAAGAAGAAAGAGAAAGAAAATGAGCAAAGCTTCTGGGAATGTGCGCTTGTGTGTGTGTGTGTGTGCAGTTTAAAATGCATGAATTTTATTCATGTTGTGTAGAGGTTTTAGGTTCCAAAACTATATTCTTAATTGCATACCCATGTAGGTATGTCTGACCATAATGTCTTTTCTATCTCCATGGAATATTTTCTATTTAGGTTCATGAATGGATCCATACATACCACTGGCCTTGACATGCAAAGTAGCCCTACTAATCGAATGACATTATTTCTTGTCCTGGGATACACTACCAGGATTTCCGCAAAGCTGGAGAGCAGATGGTATGCAATCATTCTGCAGTCACTTGCAATCATTTATTGGTTTCTACTACAACCTTGAAATTCCTTTTTCAAAGATCACAAATGACCCTTTGCTCACCAAAACTAATGGCTTCTTCTCAACCATCATTTTTCTGGTACTTGCTACAGCATTTGAATCACTCACTCATCACTCTCTGCATTGAAGCTCCTTACAGCCTGAGATTCTCTCTTTAGATCCTGGACACCTTTTAATTTCATCATTTATTTACAATTTTACTATGCAGCTTACAGAGTTCGCCATTTTCTGTGACCTTCAAGGTGAGCTTCTCTATTGATATCCCAAATAAAAATGATTCAAGCCCTTCTGGTATTATAATGAGAAAACAACAAATTTTACTATTATCCTGCAGGTTTTGATCATCCATTTGAAAATTCTTGTTTTAAGACTATCAGCTGCAGAGTCAGTGTCCAAAACTCAATTTTAGAAAAGGAACACAAACCAAGTTTTTCCAAGTGGACATAAGACAACTTCATTTCCAAACATCAGACTCTTGTCTTGGACCTATGATTTTTTGGGGTCTCTACCTGCTGAATACACCAAACCACATTTCTACACACATAGAAGGGGAACTGAGAAATATGACAGATAGAAAGTGAGAAATGAAAAGAAAATGTGACTCCTCCTTAACTTATAAAACATTGGCATTCTTTCAAAGCCTGGCTCCTCACTATTATCCTATTTAGAGAGAAGTTAATATCTGCAAACGCACCAAAAAAAGTCCTATAATTGATATGTAATTATACCAGATAGTTAAGGCACTAAAATTATTTGTTAGAGATATACAGTCCTCTTTATATTTTCAATAAATAAAACTTGCCTGAAGCAGAGTACATGAGCGCTCACACGCGTGTGCACTTGTACACACACACACATGCACACACATACCACGATGTTCACAGTGCTCCGTCAGGACCAAGCCATCTGCTGTGATTTTGATTTAACTGACATGAAGACACAGTTAGAAATATTGCACAGATCCTTGGACTGTTCACAAACTTTTCCTTAATTGAGATAGTTATCATACTCTCCCTTAGGAGTCTGGGGTGGGGGAGGACAGAATGGAGAGTCTAGCCCAATCTTGACTGGGGCATCTATTGCCCAGCAAAATGCAGTTCACAAAGGCAGTGTTCCAGGGTACAGAACCAGGTTAAGCTTGTAAACCAGGTATGAACCAAAAAAAAAAAAAAAATCTAAAAACTGGTGCTTGCCCTGTCAAAAGGAGCATCATATATCAAACTAAGAATCCAATACAGACTTTGATTCCAAAGAAGGTCCTATGAATCACGAAGAAAAGAAACAAAGCAAGCAGCCAGGTCCCTCTGGGCTGCAGAAGGGATAAATAAAATTCCATCTTTCCTGCACATGCACTTGGATGTGTCCTGGAGGACCCAAAGATCCATTGTGCCGGCTCTGAATTAGCAGGATGCAGGTGAGTTGATCTGGTTTCGAAGCACAAGGTTGGCATGGAAAGGAGCCAGCAGAGAAATAGTATATGTGTATTTCTTAACCAAAAAATATTGAATGAGAAACTGAAATGATGTGGAAAGGATTTGAGGACCATTTCTCTGCCTTTGAGAAAGAAAAGTGCTATGCTAATATGCTTTATTCTTCTCATACATTCATAAAAGAAGACATTATTGCAAGCCTTTTACACAACTTGATAAACTAAAATCTGCTTCTCTCACCCCTACTCTATTTACATTGACATGACAGCATATTTTTCTTGTCAGTTCAGCTAGTTGGTATGGCAACATTTAATTTCTTGGAAGAATGTCTATCAACATCAGAGTGAAAAATGTAGTACTGGTTCGTTGTACCAGCGTGAATCATCACCTCCAACAACCACAATGACACAATATTATAATAATAATAACAATGATGGCATCAACATCAAATGTAATGATTGAAGCAGAGAAAGGAGCAGCTCAGCAGATAGGTATCCTGCGACTCATGCTCCAGAGATCTCTTTCTGACTCAGTAACTTTGAGGAAGAATCCCTTTAAGTGGCAATTTCTTACCTAGAAAAGGAAACTCTTTATATACCATTGATAGCATTAGGTGCAGCCCACAAGACTTGTGGAAATGTATGGTGAAATAGAAGTTAAAAGAAAGAAAAGAACTTTTTGGAGCACATGCTAGGATCATAATAAATAAGATCCCCCATGTCAATCTTCATAATCTACAGCAGTTCTGTAGTTTTGAAGAGTTTTAAAAGAAAGGAAGATAATATTGCAAGCAGATGCAGTGAAGCCCATCCAGCTGATTTTCTCCCACACACAACAGCATTAGGCTTAGAGCCATCTGAACTCTAATTCCCAGTCGACATTAGGCATAGCCTGTTATAAGTGTCTTATAAGTGTAACTCCAGCAACTCACACTTGAGAAGCAATGACCTGACTCTGGTCTCACATAGATTCCTCCTTTAGCCATAAGGGAGATAACTTCAGTAAGTCCAAGCCAAGGCAAAGGACTATTTATGCAAAAAACAGCATTCAAAGAAGTGTCTTCATCAAAATGATTTTCAAAGTAGAGACAGGAATGAGCACATACACAATAGCACAGTGTGTGTGAATTCAGTTCTTCTGTGAGAAGCACTGTGCTCCACGTTTGTAAATAAAATATAGTTTAATCCTCCGAATGACCATTGGAAACAGGGGCCTTTCAATCTCCACTTTAGAAGTGGGAAATGGAATTGCGTGGCCATTAGGCCAAGTGCTCAAAGTCACAGAGCTACCAAGTAACAGGATGAAATTCTAATCCACGTGGACTTTTTGCAGAACACGTGGCTCAACCATGTATTTATCTTATTCAGAAGAAAGGAAGAGAAAGAAAATGCTTTCAAATGAGGCCTAAAAATAGGAAGGAGAGATGAAGGAAGAGGTGGAGAGGCAGACAGTGAATGAGCAGGGAGAGAAGAAAGACAATACTAAAAGAAAGATAAACAAAGTTTCCTAAGAAGCACAAATAGTAGAGTCTTTTCCTAAAATAAACAAACAGATCAACTTGGCTTTTCCTTAATGCTTCTTTCTCCCTAGCAACCTACTTTCAGAACACATTAGTATGTTAAGACCTTGAAGAACATACTTAGAAAAAAAATAAACTTCAGTACAGAGTGGCGCAAGGTGGTGCATTTGGACACATAAAGACCACAATTTGTTTATATATTCTTTAGAACTTAATTCTCAAAAGATAACAGTATTACTTCTGTCTATTATTCATGCTGTCTGGGTCGGACCTTGCTTTTCTCTTCCCATCCCCACTGGAAAACATTGTTTTCAGCATTCCTCTGTAAAGAGACCTGTGAACGCCACTGACCTTGGTGAAGGCAGTCTATGGCATGGACAGATTTATTTTCATATTGGAATTACCCCCAGGAATTCAACAAAACCTGCACCAGTAATAGCTTGTTATCTTTCAGCCGTCTTTTCAATCTTGTGTGCCCTCCTTTGGTAATCTTTACACACTTTATACTGAACTTCACAAGTCACTCTGTCTCTTCCAAACACAATGGTTTCTTCTTCATTTTCAGATATTTTAGAACTTTGGATTTATTTTAGGGTTTTTTGGAAGCATTTGATCCCACCCACCTCCTTAGAACAAGTCTAAACTTTTAAAATTTTTTAGCTTTATTTCACATTTTTTGCAAAAGTGTTTTAACATCCAAATTAATGCATTTCCAGCTTTAAAGGGTGAACTTTTCCTTTGATATCACCCCTTTTCACCGTGGTGTCAAAAGCCAAAGTCTATGAGCTTTTGTGGAAGCTATCTCCATATCATCTCCAGGGTCAGGTGTGATCTCCGGCTTACAGCTGGCCACAGATTGTTTCAAGAATGGCTTGCAAAACAGTTGGAAAGAGGGCTTTGAATGTGCTCACCTTAAAGAAATGATAAAACTTTAAGAGGATGGATATGCTAATTACCCTGGGCGGATCGCTGCTTAATACATACATGAATACATGAATCAAAGCATCACATTGTGCCTCATGAATATGAACAGATACTGTGATACTGTGTCAATCAAAAAAACAAAAAACAAAAAAAGCAAAACAAAACAAAACTAAAAAACCCAGAACGGACAAGTTATTCATTCTATTGAGTTCCAGAATTTTTTTTCATGATTTTTCAGGTTTAAAAAGTGTGAGATGCATGTCCTCTTTCCTTCTGAAGTGAAACCTGGGAAGATGTGAGCCTCCTCCTCGTGCCAGCATCCGTCCTGCCACCACGTGCTGTGTGGAAATTCATCCAGCACGGGGGAGTGGAACTGAGTGGTGAAGAGAGACTGGTCCTGGTGGCAGTACGCTCCTGGGAACACCACTGCCTCCCGTTACCAGGGATACCTCCTGGGTGCCCTCGCTGCAATCACAGCTGGTTCTACACTTGGGATTTGATGCTCTATAGTCACCTTCTTAAAATTATTCACTGTTTGAATCTTCAAAGTTGGGTTTTGTAAATGAAATGGGATGGGACAACAGCACAGGCGCTGGGAGCTTGTAGCTAGAGTTCATGGCTGTTTCCGTCTCCTACTACCTCCTTGCTCTTCTGGGACTAGTTCCCCACTGCTCCCTAAAGTTTTGCCCCCTTCAAGCCCCAGTCACCTAATTTGTGCACCCCATGGCAGTTGTGCAGTAGCTATTCTCTCTGCCAAATTCCATGACCAAGAAGCATTTACGGCAGGGAAAGCAGGTGCCTGCAGTCTCCTGGCACCCGGAGCTCCCAGCAGCAACTTGGATATGTGAAAGGGAGAGCTGGGTTGGCACATGTCCTGTAGCATCTCCGAGTAGAGCTACGTGATGGCTAGCCCTGCCCCAGGATGCAAACACCGAGGTTATTCAGAAGCCAGTTAACTTGATGGGACCCAAGGGTGTCCTCAGCATAGGCTGCAACACCTGGAGTGACTTTCACTAAAGATTGGGGCACTGGGCCTTCAGGAAGCAGAAATTGGTTCCCCCTCCTCTAACAGGGCCACACCTTTTCAATTTTCTGTTTGTCTCACAACTTATATCTCTGGCCCTGCATTTTATCCACGGAGTTTCCAACTATGTGAGATAATGAATTCCCTTTGTAGGGTACATCTTCAAATTTGGTTTTCAACTGGAGGCAGACGTGATGCACCACCGTTTTCTGTTCAGTCCTGGGTCAGCTAACATATTCTAGTCTCTGGTCTTGCTCTCTGCCTTAGCACCCTCTGGACAGCTGCTCCTCTCCTCCCAGATCAACTGTTGCCCACTGCTAGCTGCGCGTCAGGCTGCTGCTCTGCCCAAGGGTAGACATCAGAGGCTCTCCTAATCCCTGAAGCACAGCTGAGACCAGGCTGTTGGAACAAGAGCCTGACACTTAAGGAATTAGAGCTGACAATGCAATAAAGGCAAATCTCCAAGAGAGATTGGACTCTGGAGTCGCCAGCTCTCAAGCTTCCACCAGATGCCCCCGCCATCTTTACCCCGGCCTTCCACCATGCTGCAGGAGCCACACGGGATACTTCTTTGTAGATGAAAGCGCTTCATTTCACTCGCCCCCAGACATCACTCGAAGCCTACACCTCCATTTCCTGAAGCCCTTGGAAAGGGAAATTCCTAAATCAAATCAATCCCTAAAAAGCAACAGTGGAAACAATGCAAAATAAAGGTAGTGACTTCAAATTCAAATCTGAGTCCATTTGTAATCACCAAAATTTTAGAAACTTGGCAGCAGGTGGGTTCAGTGAACATGGGACCCTTAGTTATACAACATGCATTTTTTTCTATGTTTATTTTCTGTTTGAATTTAAAGATAAGTGTTTTTGTCTTCAACAATTTGGTTCAATCAGAAATTATAAAGCAATTGTATTTAGGAACATAGATGTTAAAATTCTACACACAGGGGCTGGAGTAGTGACTTGGCAGTTAAGACCCTTGCCTATCATATGCGAGGACCCTGGTTCAAATCCCAGAACCACATATACAACTAAGTCCCAGAGCAAAGAAAGCCACATGAAAAACTAAATAAACTTGATTCTCTCTCTCTCTCTCTCTCTCTCTCTTTTTCTCACTGTCTCTCTCTCTTTAAAAAAAAAATTCGACACGCATGTTAAAAAAAGGAATTTAAGAGTACTCTTACCCAACACGGAACACTGTCCTAAAAAGCTACTGCCATATGAATCCTCATCTCTGGATCTTCTAAGGACCTGACTTATTTACAAGCCAATGGCAGTTTTAAATATTGTCATATTTTCTTTTCTTTTCTGTTTTCTTTTTCTCTTTTTTCCCCGTGTGTGTGTGTGTGTGTGTGTGTGCGCGCGCGAGTGCGTCTGCTGGGGATTGATTGAACCCAGGGCCTCAGGCATCCTGGGCAAGCACTCTATCACTGAACTATAGCCACAGCTCTAACCATAATTAAATTTCAAACTAAAATTTTTATGTTGTATTTACTAGCCCCATTTAGTTTTGAACTCTTCCTTCTGTTTAATTTTAGCCCTGCTTTGCTTACTGATCTTCTTTGTCCTGTTCTTAAATGCATATTCAGCTCTTAACCCCTGACCTATTTTGGCTTTAGACCAGAGTAAGGTGATTTAGGGTTCTTAACAATCTCACCCCAATATGCATGTCCAATTTTACTCCCCATCTCTCTGCCCAGCTGCCCTCATTTCCTGCCACTGTGTAATGCCTTCCCATTATCCATCCATATAGATACTTGCCCAATTCCTTTACACAACTGTTTGGTCTAAACAAGAACACTCCCTGATACAGAGGCCACCCAGCAAAATCCCATTCTGCTAGGCCCTTGTCAAATGTCCCTTTCCAGGGCACACTGTGTTAGAAGAACTGAACAAAGTCTTGTGCTTTCCAGATTTAGAGCAAGCAGGGGAGAAGAAAAAGCACGAAGCAGAAATGATCAGGGAGACAGCAGTTACTACTCGAATCCATGGAAGGACAGATATAGGGAAGCCCCCTCAGTTATATGTAACAGTGATGAATTTCTGCTTTTCTGGAAAGAGTTCATGGCTGTCATCTCACAGATACCTTCACTAGGAAATAGAAAGGAGAGGAGAAATAGAAGCAAATAAAGAATTTCTAACAATCCTGCATTTCAGGAGAGTGTGTGAGGTCCTGCTCACCACATAACCTCCTGAGGTCTACAGCTGCCATTGGTACAGGTTACAGAACCCAGGGTCCGAAGAGGAAATCTCTCAGCACACAGCCTGTTCTATGTCAGAACTACATGTCCACCCAGGTTTAGGACATGCAGGATCATGCTGTGTATCCACCTGGCTCCTGGGTTAGAAAGATTAAGCAAGTGAGAATATTTCCAAAAAGCTTGTGTATGACTTCCTGGGGCCAGAACAGGGCAAGATGCAGGCCAGAGTGGCTAGTTTTAGAACATCCTCTTCTGCCTTGCGAATTCATGAAACTGGTTGCTTGGGAACCATGGTCACCAGGCCAGGAGAAAGAGAAAGTCCTCAGCACTCTCATGACCTGGTGGCCTTCTTTGAGTTAACAAGTGTTCTTTGTAATTACCTATACTTTAAAGCCATGCTTCAAAGTACAGTATGAGCACCAGGAGAAGCAGCCTTACTCAGGAACTTGTTAGACGTGCACATTCCCAGGGGTGTGGGGATCAGTGATGTGCTTGAGGAAGCCCTACAGGGACTCAGATGCACATCTGAGTCAGAGAACCCCTGATTGCAAGTATGCAGTTTCTCGGTGGTTCTTCCCGGAACATTTGAATCTCTTTCCCACTATGCATCTGAGGCTAAAAAGGGATGAAACTTCTTGAACATAACTCCAGGTGAGCTGGCTTTTAGGCCAGCAAACTTCTTCTAAGTTCGATGAGGTGTTTCTAAGGGAGTGATACCCACTGGGAGATTTAAGAGACGGCCGCTGTGAGCATCCACGTCCTTCATGACAAGTCAATGGGAAAAATTCAACGCTGACACCTTGTATGACACTCACTGATGTTAGAAGGCATATTCAGACCAATCCACTTTTATTCATCTAGGAAAGTAACTTGGATGTCCAAGGAGACTTGATTCACTAGGGACATATGTTTCCCTCATTGCAAAAATCTATCTGCAGAAAGATTAAACATCCAAGTGTACTTATTTATTTATTTGTTTGTTTTGGTACTGAAGATGGAACCCAGGGGCGCTTAACGCCTGAGCCAAATCCGGCTGACTTCGAACGCATGATCCTCCTGTGAAACACTATAAAAATGGGTTTAGAATTGCCAAGGAGAAAATTCAAGTGCTGCTTCTAGCATAACCATGATCATAGTCACTCTCCTGCTTCGGTCCTTCATTTAACTTCTTTCCATATAGCATAATCATTCTCAATCTCACTTGCACTTTGATATACCTGGAGAATTTGCAATCCTGATGGCCAAGTCCTGTCCTAGACAATTAAATCAGAATACCCGGAGGAGAGACCTGGTAGTGTTTCAGAGGTTCCGGTATACAGCTAGGCTTGAGAGTCACTTATCTAGAAACTTCAGTCAGCTTAACATGGTCTACAGAGGCTTAATTGCTGCAGCCCCTTCCAGGGTGTTCAGAACCTCACCCCAGACCTCAGCACTGTGGCCCCTTTCAGTTCCTCAGTTACTCCTCGAAAGCTTCCTTGTTCCCAGGCCTTTGCATCTGCTGTTCCTCCTACCAAGATGCTTGTTTTTGCAGCTCTTCACGTGCCCGGGTCATTAACCTCCTTTGGGTCTCAGCCCAAATGCCCCTTCTCTAAGAGCACTATGCTGGTCACTTCAACTGAAGTCATGTTCAATGCCACTCTCGCTCACTGCCTGCTTTATCTCTCTTGAAGCTGTTTTACAACTTTGATTATGTGTTTATTGACTTTGTGTTCTTGGGCTTGCCCCACTTTCATGGCAGATCCAGAGAGAGAGGCCTTGTTCTCTCTCACTACCATATCCCTGGTAACTGGAAGGACACCTGATTCGATAAATATTGCTTGAATAAATGAATGAAGGAGAATGAATAAACTCAGAGGGTCTGGCGATTAATCCTCAGTCCTATAATCACATTCAGTATGTGAACTCCAGTGTTCTGAGTCCAGGTTCATTGATTTTTCCAACTCAATCTAACTGACCATTTCTGCTTCATTCTCTTCACACATGTTTAGACCAACAAGGTTAGAAGAGACATACTGTTCCTAATAAGGAACCTGGGACTTGGTGACTCAGAGTTCACCTTACATGATGTGGCAAGGAGTAGGCGAGCAGGCAAGGTACAAATCCAGCTGCATAAATAGCATCACCTCCAGTCCAATTTAAATGAAGTCAGTAAATTATGCCTCCAGACCCTAAGCCATTTATTTCACCATGCTGGAGAAAGAAAAAAGGAGTGTTCAGGGAAGCAATTTCTCTGCCTAGGTATTTCATTTAAAATAACGAATTGGCGGGGCTCCTGTGGGAGATCATGGCACCTGATATGATTGTGGGGGACACTTTCTTTAATAAATGGAATAATCAAAAGGCGGTTCACCCACTCCAGTCACTTCTCCCCATTAGCAATAATGGAGGGCCATGAGCTGAGGTGAACTTCAGCCCATAGTGTGCCCTAGGGGAGACAGAGGGGCAGGTGAACCTTCAGCTTGCAGAAGCAGCAACACCAATGTTAATAGTAAGTCACCTTTGTCAACTCTTTGGAGGGTAGCTATTCTGAGGTTAGTGTTAATATTTTTCTCCCTTTCCATTGTTTCTGACAATGAAAATACACCTGTGACTGCTATTTTGTTAGTTGAACATGTACAATGGAGCCAAATTTTTCTCTTTTACAGCCCACAGTGATACAACCTCATCCATTACCAGTATCGGAGAAGGCAAAGGCTGAGCTGTCATCAATGAGGGTTGGATTTTAACATTTATCTAACTAGCATTTGCCGAAGAATGTTTGAAGAGCAGGGGGTAATCTAATAGCTGTAATTTTCCTTGAACTTTGTTATAATTCTAAGAACAAAGTAAGAGTGCTTCTCTCCATTGGAGAGAAGAGGAATCTGAAAGAGAGTCCATATAACTTTCAGTTATTGATGGAGCTGGGATTCCAAGCCATGCATGCACTGTAGACCTGGGGAACCTCTATGGGGGATGATGGTGATGATAATTATTATTATTAATAATGATAATAATGCTAATAGTAGTATTAGAAGCACCTAGTAAGTTTGGTATATGACAACACTTGATAAATTATCACACATATAATCTTATTTACATCCCACAGTAAGATTTAATTCCACCACCAAATTATACAGTAAGAATAATTACTTTTTCTCAGTAGATGAAAATATTAAGAGCCAGAAAGTTTAATGGATTTCTTAAGGTAATAGTCAATAAGTGGCAGAGCTGTCATTTGAGTACAGATGCCTTCACTGCTGTTTCTTTTCTCTGACATTCTGTACAAACTAGACTAGAAAGCATCAAGCTTCTCATAGCAACAAGAACATTGAACCCAAAGGCTTGAAGCTGGCTGGGCTACTGAGTCAGAGTGTGAGCTCTGGAAGGCTCCTCTCCTTTGCAATAGGCTGTCAGGCTGTCTGTCTCTGGCATCTTAATGCCTAATCAAGTGCTTTTCCCCAAGCACAAATGTGGTAGGCTGGCTATTGCGCTCTTTTAAATGTGAAGATAACCCAGTTTACAAAATTGATGATGTATCAAGCCCTAGTGGACAGAAGTCTCTGAAATATGAAAAGGGCAGGAGCCGTTATTGGAATCAAGGAGAGACTCCAGGGTCCCTCTTTCTATTGCTTTCAGGAAGAGGGGCAAGTGACTCATTCCCTCTCCTCCTGCGCTATCCACAAGGGGCTTTATGGGAAACAAGCAGAGCTGAGAACATAATTACATGAACTTGAAAATGAGGTAAAGACTAAATTAAAGCAGTAAGCCCTAGGCATAAATACAAATAGATGATGACCAGCAAATCTCTTATGGTAGCAAGTAAAAAGTAAGATACAGAGATCATCTTGCTATTGAAATAAAAGTAGAGAATAAATGCTGGAGGGAGCAGAAAGACAGGATCCAGGGGCTTGGGGTTCCTTGTAGGCTCTTAGCAGACATCATGGTGGCCAAGGTTCCTGTAAGTAGGAGCTGGCACCTGCATTACATGCCCTTTATGTCACTGGATTCATTGTCTCATTGAGTTCTTGCTCAGCCCCGGGGATAGCTGCCAACTCCCCCCCATTTTACATATGAGTAAACAGACTCAGCTGCTAAAATCTTGTGCAGACCATTCAGCCAAGTGGCAACACCAACAGAACTCATAACCAAGCTGTCCTTGTCCTGAGCTCTTAGCCACTTTGATAGGCTATTTGATTGGGGCACAGTTTAAAAGCAGCCCTTGTGATCGGCTCCATTCCATACCAAAGGAAACGCTCTTCCATCAAGGGGACCAAATCTGCGGTGACTGCCTGCTCTACTTCCTCACCCAGTCCCACCTTAGGTAGGACTTATATCCTATTTCTTAACCACCTCTGCTGCTATGTGTGATATTTGTTCCCTCCGCTATACTCAGCTTCTTCGATTATTGGTTGTTTATTGATTGATCGGCGAATTCCTTACTTTCAAACATCTTCCGAGTGCACAATGCAATGTCAAGTTTGGTCTGAGGAGTTGGGTCCATCAAAGGTTGCAGGGACAGGGTGGAGAATGCAGAAGAGGGAAGGAGATGTGTAGGGAAATGGATTCAGCCCGCGGTGGAGAGGATACAGCTTTGGGGGGAGGGAGTAGGGAGGGACAATGAGCTTCAAAACCTGCCTGAAAAGGGAGAATGGTAAGTTTACCCAAAGAAGAGGCTGACATTGAAAGAGAAACTCCTCAGCCTGGCTCAGGACAGTGAATACAGGAGTGAATACAGGAGTTTTATGATGCTCCCACTGCCATGCATGAAAATCCCCTAAAGCCTGGTGGGAAATGCAGAGCAGCAACCTCATAACCTCCTGGGACGTAGGTATTCCTATGGTAGTCTGGTCATTTCAGGAACCTAATCACTAAAAAGTACCCGGATCATTTTCATTTCAGGAGGCCTGAGCTGCTTCAGGCAGGCAATTAATTCCTAAAAAATATATACAAGCATACATATACCAATGCCAGAGTAATGGACAAAAGTGTTTATCAGCAACTCCACATGGACGATATTCACATCCCCCCTTATGGTCGTTGTGTGAGTGTTCCTGGATGAGAAAGTTCACTTTTCTAGTACACTGGCAACAACTGAAATAAAGAATGAGCATGTTTAGCTTAAATTATATGGTAAGAGGTTTCATGAAGGACAATATACATGTTCCCCATTGGGGACTACCACTTGAACTGTCTGTGCCCAACCTCTGAGAAAGCCTGAGTTGGCAAAACCCAGTGCTCTTCCTCTGCCCATAGGGCTTCATTTCTCCCAGAGTGGCCATCCAAGGCCCATGCCCAGTTGGATGGGTGTTCCTACCCTTGGCACCTTCGCTAGAATCCAAAGATCACACTAAGTCTTAAAAGCACCATCACAATTTTCTATTAACTTTTTTCTTCCACTGAGAAAATCAATTTCATTGCATGGAAATTGATACTAGTTTCATCTCTTCAGCTAATTAAAGAACCCCAGAACTCTGTATTTTTAATCTCCTGGTATCCACATATCACATGGAATTTCTGATGGCCTAATGAGTCATCCAGACACTAAAACTTACCTAATGTTATTTATTCCTGGAACAGATATTTATTGAGCATGTACTAAGTGCCCAATTGTGTTCCAGGCACTATCTATATTGGAACGGCAAACATAGTCTCCCACCCACATAAAGCTTGGCAAGAGACATTTAAAATAAGAATTAGCAATAAAGTGTTTCGAAGGAAACCTAACAGTGGGTAGAATTGGAAGATAACAGATTATAATTAAGATGAGTCTAAGGAATCAGAAAACTGAAGCGAGAGAGAGTCCCAAAAGTTCCCAAGTGAGAAAAAGACCTGGAATCTTCAAGAAAATGCAAACCAAGGATGGAGAGAAAAGGGAGCAAGAGAATGATAACATTTCAGTCCCTAGGAAATGTCTGTAACAGGCAAATCCAAAGGGACAGAAAGCAGATTAGTGATTGCTTGAGGCAGAGGGAGAGGGGAAAGAGAAGTGACCAATTAATGGGTAGGAGGCTACCTTTGGGTTGATGCATTAGAAACCTAATTGTAAGCAATAGAACCCTTAGTGATAGCTGCAAACTCTCGTGAATGTCTTGAATGCCACTGAATTGGGAGCTTTAAAATGGTTGAATTGGCAAGTTTTATATTATATGTACTTCACCACAATAAAAAAATAAATTATTTCAGACAATTGCATGGCTAAGTAATTAGAAGTGAAGATAGAGAGGGATACGGGTGGGAGAGCATGGATGGGGATGACCTCAGCCATGCAGTGAGAATGGGGGGCTTTCAGAGCAGGAGGGAGCAGCCCACTTTTGCAAAGGGGAATGAGATTCCATAGGACCACACTTTATTATTATTCATTCATGCAATCTATTTTTCCTGTTTCCCATAAATTCCCTCGTTGTTCCTTCTTAATGTGACTTAAATGTAATCCTCATACCCACTGATTCATGCGTAGGTCTGTCCTCCCACTGAGTCCTCGGTTGTACAAGAGACATCTATGTCTTGTTACATTTGCTAAATAAATAAGAGAAAGCAGTAGCATCTGCTAGTTGAGACTGTGTGCAAACCGGTGCACAACTCCTCTCACTACATCCTTCCTCCTCATTTTCCATTCCCAGCCAACTTAGGGTCCTGGGCTGCGTGGAAGTAAGAAGGCCCTAAAATCAATACAGTATTTAACAGGAAGGCTCTGAAGCGTGGCCAGC
Source organism: Aplodontia rufa (assembly GCA_004027875.1). Lineage (NCBI taxonomy): Eukaryota > Metazoa > Chordata > Mammalia > Rodentia > Aplodontiidae > Aplodontia > Aplodontia rufa. The sequence continues at coordinate 23,187 of PVKS010030577.1, forward strand.
CCAGAAGCAAACTGCCGACTCGGAAACATCAGGAGGGCTTCTCAGGCCTGGCTGCTGCCTGCCCCAGCCCTGGTGGAAGCCCCAGAAAGACAAATTGCAGTCATCAATCCCAGAGAAGAAAGACTTGCATCCTGCCTCTTGTATCAGCAGGAGGGAGAAAGAGCTGCAACCCAGTAGCTCTGTTTTTGAGATGGTAATGAGACCCATTCCTGACACTGGATGGCTGTGGACTTGAAAGCAAGTTGGAAATTGCACTGTGTTTCCTGTTAGCAGCCTGACTTGCTGTGTTGCAGGGTCAGCCCAGGCCAGGCCAGTTGGTGTGACTTTGTAGAGAAGGTGCTCTGATCCCATTAATATGGGCTCTGCCTCCTTCAACCCCAACACAAATAAGCATGCTGTCATCTGCTGTGCAGCACAGATCAGGAGCAGAAAAGAAAACGCAGAAGCACGAAAAATAAACACAGAGACTTCTGCAAGCATCTTTCTCCACATTCTCTGCTATACAATATAATCATGCATCCTGGTTACTGGGAAGGTTAGTGCTCGTCCTCATTACATTTATTACTGAAAAAAATCATTTTATTAGGCAATCCTCAATATAAACCAAAGCATCAGAAAAACAAGACTATGGCCTCAGAAGTCACAAAAATCTACCTCTAACTGTTGGTCCCCCATTTCCTTGGTGAGGGACTTCGGGAAGACTGGATACGTTCTTAATTTTGTTCCATCATCCCAGATATGGAACACCTATAAAATTTTTAACAAATATGCCACTTATGCTAACTTTGAAATAATATTTGAATAATATGTTTTCAGAATTGAAAACTTAGGACTTAATGGGTTAAAGTCTCAGGATCCTCAGCTAGAAGGTAGGCAGATGGTATGCACTTCCTAAAGTAACTAGGGAACGCAGGATACCTGTGTGTTCAGTGTGTAGCAGTGCCTTCATAAAGTATATATTTAGTCATTTAACTTATTATTATTGGAATCTTTATTTTATATAGAAGCAGAGAATTGCATCCTTACACTGATCTTAACCAAGATGAGGAACAATGAGTGAATGAATCTGTTCTCAACATTATCT
>PVKS010030578.1:0-24257 GCA_004027875.1 Aplodontia rufa
AGGAGTTAAAGAGCATATGGAGACAGGACAGATGAGGGTGTTGCTGTAAGAGGGAAACAAGGGATCCTGTGGAGAGGGAAAAGTTCTGCATTTGACTATACTGGCATCCACATTCTGGTTGTGATTACACCATGGTTTTACAAGATAATCTATCCCTGGAGGAAACTGGAGAAAGGATACAGGGACATCTCCATATTGAGTTCATATGTATTGAACAAAACAGCATTATTAGAGATCTCAAAAGAACTTCTGTGTTTAACACAACGTTTATTAAATAACAAGTATAAAAATTTGAAACTCAGATATATTATTAAAACTCAGCAGTAATTTCCACAGAACTTAAACAAAAAAATTTATCACTGGGGTAGTTTAGAATTCCTTGCCTATGATGATAACAAAATGCAGATAGACTTTTAGTCATTTTCACTATTATTTTTGAAACCTCTTACAGCAAGCCTGTATTAGCTGCAACTGAGACAGACCTCTCACCTCCATTGTCCCAGTTTGGGTGTGTCTTTGCTAATGGCACTGCTCAATGTAGGTCACTGGGCTGATTGCAAAAACACAGAAATAAACTTGGGAGATGAGAAGTCAAGGGCTGAGGAGGTGCAGCGTGGTTCTGCACTTGGCGGTTGAATTTCCTAGTCCCTCCACAGTGCACAAAAATCAGTTGTGCACCATCGCCTTGTCCTCACAGCTGCTCTTAACAAAATCACTCTTGATGTCCACAGTGCAAAATCCAGAGTGTGTTTCCGTCCTCATCATACATAGATTCTACAAAGCCTCCCTACAATCTTCCTCACTATGCCTCTCAACACTCTCTTTGCCCTACCATGGAGACACATGCCTCTGGTATTTCTCTGACCACTCTCTTGGCAACTTCTCAATCCATTTTCCTCTGTCTGATCTAAAAATGTCGTGGTCCTTCACAGCTTGAATCTCGATCAACTTAAAGCACTTTTCATAATGGAATTTCTTCTTCCATGGTTTTCAAAACCATAAGATCATGGTTTCCAAGTTTACATATATAAACGGGAACAATACTCTGTGATAGAATTGCATATAATTAATTGCTATTTCACATATCCATTTTTTTCTCAAGTGAAATTGCAACGTATATTCAAATATCAAATACACATCAAAGTAGCACATTTGATTCTCCCCTTCACACCTTCCCTTCCCCATCATCTCTCCCATGGGAAATCATCCTTCACTCCACCAGCCTGCTTATCCCTCTTTGGGCATTCTGCATGTCAGACTTATCACCAAGCCCTGTCAGATTCAGCTCCCAAAACTAGTTTTGACTCTACCTGTTTATACGCTCTTACCACTTTGCTACATATGATCAGTGACTTCTTCCTTGGGGAGAATCCAAACTTCCTGCAGGACCTGCTAAGTCCTGTATGTTCTTCACTTAACTCTAGCTTCCCATCAGCCCACTGTGACCCTTGTGTACTGTTTCAGCCACTCTGACCTTCTTCAGTTTTTCAAAAATACTCAGTTCTTCCTCCTTTCAGAGCATTTGTACCAGACTCTTACCTCTGTCTGAAACATTTCTTAGTTGGAGGCTTAGCTTGACTAATGCCCATCTTTCTGATATATCTCACTGTAACTATTTTTCCAGAAATGTCTTCTCTGACAATCAGTAGCACAATCCTTACCTTGCCAAAATGAACTAGCACCCAATTTTATAATCTTTTGTGGCATCCATTTTGAATTTATTTTCCTTTTCATTTATTGAGATTATATGTTTGCTTGAACTGCTTTATTATGTGTGTCCATTTCTCTTGTAAATCAATGATTTCTCACAGTTTTGTAGTTAATAGGAAAGTGTGTGATGGCTGTCACATTGTAGAAGAAAGTAACTCATTCAGCTAAGAATAGTCTCCTCTTATTGGTAATAGTACTCATTCATTTTCATTAGCAATAGAGGTTCATGTAGACCATGGTGCACAATCACTAGTAAAGTGATTTACATGCTTGTATTAGAAAAGAAGGGACTTAAGTTTTTTCCATCCACGTGCAGCTCATTCCTGTTTTTTTGCACTCCATCTTTTCTCAGATCTGAAACATTGCCCGAGAATTAGAAGTACACATCTGTCACAGGCCTTGGATTTCATGCAGACACTAGAACTTGGGCCCACAGCTCAGCCTCTGCATCTGAACCTGAGCTGGAAGAGAGAACGGAACACATGCACATCAGCCCAGTGGCCTCCTGCACCATTGCTCTTGTGGCCTTGACTCCGGTGTGCCCAGGCTAGACTCAGTCATTGATACAGCAGCTCCAAAGCTGATAGTCCTCCCCTATTTAGTCCACTCCCCGTTTCAGCCATGTCCCTGAAACGAGGCTGACAACAGGAATAGATGCCATTCCCAGCCCAGGATTCCCTTAAGGAGGATATTTACCCAGGATCATTTTCTTACCGGTTACTCACAACCCAAGGGGAAAAAATTGTCCTTATTGATGATCTGATGCTCCATGGAATGAACTCAAAGCTTTCTTTATATTCATGGAAAACACCACAAATTCTATAAATTCATGAAAAGAGGGAGAAAGCCCATCTAAAGGACAGAAAAGAGCGAATGTAATTCAGGTGCAGAGGGCAATGTGTCCAGAGCGACCAATAAAGGCTTGGAAGCCAAGGTGCAAGTCTTCGAGTCTCTGGTTCCCTAGAATGCCTGTAGGAATCACATGTCTCTGGGAGGGCCTTTATAGCACATGTCTTAGTGTAAAGGAAACAAGACACTGGGTGGCTCTGGCCCCTGTGCTCCACAAGCCCTGTCCCTAACCCATCCTTCTCCATTCTCTGTGTGCTTGTGGTGACAGGAGAGGAAGAGGGGAAAGGAGGACTTTGAAAGAGGGAGGGAGGAGGCAGCCTTACACAAGCAGAACAGGAAACCTTGTAAAAAAAGATGTCTCTTGTTTGGAATTCTATGTGAAAGCAAACCCACTAGGTTAATTCCACCCTGTACCATCAAACAATAGCCAAGAGTCATGGCTGTTTAAGTAGTTTCATGACAGTTCCACTGTGTGTGAATTTAGTGCAGAGTTGTCAGAAATCGAAGCTATCTGGAGTTATTGGGAGTTGATAGCAAGGAAAATATATGACATTTTTGTGAATTGGAGAAAATATAATATTAGTGATTACAGAGTAAAAATGTGCTACACTCTATGGTCAAAAAAATAGTCAGGGACCCCAAGCCAGAAAGACTGAAAGGTAAATTATAGCTATTCTGCTCATGCCAATTATCTAGGAAATCATTAAATACACATGTTAATCTCAGCATTGTTTATTACAGTCAATAATTAAAACTATATTAATAGTTTAAAAATGAAATTAGATGAAGTGTTACAGAATACTTGGAATGCCATTATTGGAATGATCTAAGTAATGTCATGTAAGTATTTATTTCACAATATACAGCTGGGTAATAAAGTGGAATAGAAGCCATCCTGTATCCTATATTGTATGATTCCATAATATAATTTATCCTGAGTGATTCTGTCTTGTTTTTTAGATTTCTTCCTTGGATGTTATTCTTTCCTTCCTTAAACATGTATAACTTTTATAACTGCACATAGAGAATGTGAGGGTTGAGCAAAGTGAAAAACTTCATTTCTCCTTGGTGTCAAGATCTGCGGTGACATCCGTTCCTTGTGCATCACTCGCAGTCATCCAGGGCACACATGAGGCAGTGGGACGGCAGGGTGCAGGAGGTGTGATCAGGAATACTTCAGATCTCATACTTGGTAAGCGAGGCACACTTGTTTGTGGAGTGGACCTAGACAATGCGACGCGACAGTTCAGGAGTAGATTCATTTCACCACGTTTCTGAACCTTCTAAAAGCCAATTTCCTCTCTAAAGTGTCACCACAGAAAGGATTTTTAAAAAAAAAAATCTTTTGTCAAATAGTCTACTCCCAGATAAATAATTGAAGACATATGTTTTGATGAATGACAGTTTGGAAATATTCTCTGAGCCAGGGAGACAATGCTTTCCTGAGGGCAAGTTTTCCCCTTTAAACCCATTCCTGCTAACAGCCTCTGCACTTCCAATCCAACGCCCAGGTGTTCATCGCCAGGGGAGGCCTGGTGGTGAGATCTGAGGGTTTTGTTGGGCTCCTACAGACACCTGCTTCACTGTGGACTCTCTCAGAACACAGAAATACAGCGCGGAGTCCCGGAGCTCTAAGGGTGAGATGGTGAGGCTGATGGAGCTGACTGGTTTCTGTAAGTTCAGGGAATACCGCCCCTCGGTCACATTCTGTTCCCTGTAAGACTCCTGATCAATAAGGAGAATCATTTTCCCACTTGGTGATTGTTTGTACCAGAATAAATAATAACTAAAACTAGTGGCTTCGTAGACACAATCCAGGGTCACAGCCTCCTTCTCTAGCATAGAAATTGTAGTTTGGTCTTGTGTTACCTTCTGGGACATGCTGGATCCTGAGAAAGAGGAGAGAGGGTGGGGGGAGAGGTATTAGACTGATTCTGTGGCATCATCCACAGGGTCTTGAGGAGCTAGTATAGGGGAGCTCTGATTCCCACACCCACCATTCTACTCCCCTAAACCAACATTAACAAGCAGCCTCTGCTCCCACCCTCAGAGCCAGGTCCTGAGTCTGTAGCCACCCTTACCATTCTTTTTTGTTTATGGGGGGGCTTCTGACATAATGCTATTTTTATATATATTTTTATTAGTGCATTATAGTTTTACATAATGTTGGGATTAGTTGTCACATATTCCTAGATGCACACAATTCAGCAATGCAATTTGTTCAATATCCTCACACACACACACACACACACACACACATCCCTCTACCTCCCTCCTCCCATCCCCTGATCCCTTGCCTTTCTTCTGGGTCCTATATTTTCCTGAGAAACCCAAATACAGTCACATAATTTACTCTTACTATTCTTACCAAGCCAGATGGAGGCTATGACTGCCCTCAGCAGGCAGGAAAGGCACATGCTGGAGGCGCCACCTGTGCAGGAACATGCTCTGCTCTGCCTCAAATCCATTTCTGAAGGCCTGGGCTGTGCCTCAGAGCGCAGGTGCACAATGACTGAGCTGGTAGGTTTTCCTGTGTTAGAACAGGAAACGTCACTCTGTATCATTTTCCCCATGCTCTGCCACAGCCTTTGACATGGCTGAAGAAGTCAACCTGCCTATTTGCTCTGATTGTGATTGAATGGAAAACAGTTACACCTGGGCATGTACAGGAGTCACATTAAATTGAAGGACACTGAGGAGTCAAACATTTGCTATATTCAGCCGATGTACCTAATGTGGACTCATAAGTTTCATGAGAAGCACAATTTATTATGGGTTGTGGTGACTATTGAAAAAAAATTGATGATCCATCTTTTCACAGTGTGAATGATTTTTTGTCTCCAGCAAAAATCTATGATGAAATGTGTTTACAGATTTTTCTTCCAGACAGGAAGATAAAACTATTCATTCTCAGTCATCGTAACTCTTTCTTCCTTTACTCCAAAGCAAAAGATTCAGGAAAATTTACAATGGATAGAACTTCTGTCAGCTATTGGTTTTACAACAAATTTCCAGAGTGTCAGCATTTGTGCAGTTACATATGCCCAACAGCAATCAATAGTAAGTCTGTGCTGGGAGAAATCTGGCTTTCAAATACTGCACCCTGCAGTCAAAGTGAGAACAGCCAAACTCGCCAGACCAGACATTGTTGATCTCTTGCTTAAAAAATGCAACAATTCAAAAATTGAAAATGCTTCTCTCAGGTGTGGCTTAAAGGCTTTCACCCCGAGACGCACTGCAACTGCTTTGTGTTTTAGGAACACGGAATTTAGTGACTGATTTCCTTGGCATCAATGCGCTGACTTACGTGTGTAATTTGATTAGTCACAGCTTTTCATTATGGATGCTATCTTCCTTAAAAGAAAGTGTAAATTTTAGTGATTTTTTTAAGTGCGGGATGATTCAAGAAGTGATGCTGGTATCAGAAAGTGAAGGAACTGACAGGAAAGGGGCAGAGGACAGTGCTGAGGTGAAGGTTGAGCTCCTTGCCGCCATGTGGGTGCATTTGCTTCTTAAAACACACTAGTCTAAACATGCAAGTATAATTCATTGCAGAAAAAAATATGACCTACTTAAAAAGTGAACCAAAATAAAATAAAATATACGCAGAGAAAATCAGCATTCCAGCTATTTCTATTTACAGGAATATATTAATAATTTTCTATTACAGACCTGCTGTGCTCTGCCATGATTGCAGCCTCCTCTCAGACCTTCCAACAACTTCCAAAGACTTGGAATCAATAAAATTTGGCAGGACAGTAATTTGCCTCAAGAGTCTAAATATACACAAATGGATGATTAAACAAAACTGAATAGCATGCAGCTCTGAGAATAAAGATTTGTGGCTACACATAAAATGAATAAGTATCATAAAGTTAAGATTGCATGAACTGAGCCAGACACAAGAGAACATAGTAAGTGATCCCACTTAAAAAAAAAGCCAAACCAATCCTTGCACTAAGTTGTCAGGATGACTGGGATTGTAGACAGAGGGCAGGGACAAGAGTGGCCAGGTACATGGCCAATGCCCTCTTTCGTGATGGGGATGCTGGTTACCTGGGTTTTTCCAATTTGTGAAAATGTATATAATTCTATAATTATGCAGGTGCTTATCTCTATATATATTTTACTTTGGTCTCTTTTTATTAAATGTAATTCATATAATGCACAGGTACTGTATATTCATTTCAATGTGTTTGAAAATATTTTATGTCTGTGTAACCATCATTTAAAAGAATATGTAGAATATTCCCATGATCCCAGAAAATCTCCTTGTGCCCCTTTCCAACCAAACCATCCTTCCCAAAGGAAACCACCTTTTTCACTACTGTCATCATCATTTTTTTTTCTGTTCTTGAATTTCATAAATGAAATCATAAAGTATGTTGGGGGAAGAGCTTGGTTTCTACTGTTCAACAGTAGGTTTTAAAGATCCATTCATAGTGTTGTATGTAACTCAGTATTTCCTTTTAATTGCTGAGAAATAGTCCTTTGTCTGGACACATCATGATTGTTCACATATTCTCCTAATTTTTTGAGAGAAAGAGTTGGAGAGAGAGAAAAAAGAGAGAATCAGTTTCATTTTATTTCCATCTGGTCTTTGTTTCTCCAACACTTAGTTGTGTATGTGGTGCTGGGGTTCAAACATGATACTCATGCAGGTCAAGCGAGCACTCCAACCACTAAGCCACTGCTCCGGCCCCATGTCTTCTTCCATTGATGGACGTTTGAGTTGTTTCTAATTTGTGCTAAGTATGAATAAGACTGCTACAAATATTTTTGTATGGGTCACTTGTGGGCTTTGTTTACTTTTCTTCAATAATTACATGTGGACCTGCTGGGCCGTCCCAAACCCCACAGAGATTGTGACAGTTTAACATTTCCACAAGCAATGCACAAAGGATCCAGTTGCTCCATACATTTGCTAATATTCAAGTTGTCAGATTGCTTGCTTTTACCTTTCCACTTGAAAGACCCACAGGTGAGCAGCAGCAGGAGTCCTGCACCATTCAGGGTGCAGATAAGAGGACAGAAGGCACTGTCAGCTGGGAATATAGGAACTGAGTGAAGGGATGTGGAGAGAGGTGTGGGGGAACCAGCAGAGGATGCTTAGGCGCCCAGGCACTGCCTGAGAGCAGTAGGGAATCATTGCCACCCTCAATATGAAGGAGCAAGGGGTACACACAGTCACCAGGAGCTGGAGGGATGGAAAAGGGCCTTCCCCACAGAGCTGCAGCCCGTGTCAGAACCACCGCATCTGAGCAGGAGAAGGGCAAGGAGAAATGTCCAGCCTCTCTTCCCTCCCACAGATCTCTTGCCAACTTCTGTGCAAAGGCTGAGTCCATTCAGATGTCAAAAGCCAAAAGAAGCCTGGGTGATTCAGTTCACAGAGGTTGAATTACTACTTTATGGAGTAGAACAGATGGGGAGGAAGCATGGATTTGGGTAAAAGGAAAAAAATAAGAATAACCAGCAACAGAGGCAAAGCAAGAGCTAAACCCTTATGTCCTTTTCCATATCAGTGAACTCAACTCATTGTGCAGCTGAGGTCAGAAGGCCCATGATAAGAACACCAGAGAAATTTCAGAAATTTCCAGTGTTTCTTATTAGAAGTGAGAGTTCATTCTGGGGTCTGAAGTTTGACCAGTGTTCCGGTTAGAGATATTTGTTTTACTATGTCCTGCTGCTTTGGTTTAACTTTGGAGGTCAGAAACATAGGATTTGACTTTCCATTTGGCTCCCTGGTCTATAAAGGAGAGTGTATATCTTTCCTGTTCTTTGTACACACAAGTAGATATGGATCTTCCTTCTGAGAGGACTCATGGTCTTTGCATTCAGATTTTTCTTTCTTTGCAAAGAAATATATAAGGATATTCATGTATTTAATTTAAAGTAACATTTTGCTTAGAGTTGAAATTTTCAAAACCTGGCCTCCTTTTTCCTATTTCAGATGAATTATCAGACAACATAAAGCCCAACCCCAGGTACATGACTACACCATGTCCTTGGGATTTAAAGGTCAGGGTACTGCAAGAAGAGACTGCACATGAAGAGAGAAAACTCCTTGGACACAGTCTTTCCTCACCAGGCTATGCGGTGAGAACAGGGAAGATATCTTGTCTTGAGAATCCTCCACCAGCATTGTCTCTTGTGCAGCTTCCTGAAGTGAAAGGCAGGTGGGGAGTTGGGTTGAACTTTCTGCAGCATGGACCAAGGAAAAGAGTCATCTCCCTCAGTTGTGGAGGTCTAGGGAAGATGTTAAGAACAGCTTCTATGTTCCTTGTTTTGTTTGTAATGTCATAATGATTTGCAGGAACAGCACAAATTCATGTGAAACTTTAAATAACAAAATATGTACATCTCAGTAGTTTGATCCTGTGCAGGATTTTCCTGGAAATGCTTGCTCTTTGGTCTAGAGGAGTGAGAAGCCTTTCAGACTGAGCACCAGCACTTCCGGATGCCAAAACTTGGGTTCTTTTTAACCCTGCCTTCCACCTCCCCTGCCACAGGGCAATTCATGATCTCCTAGGTTACTAGAAATTCAACCTGACATTGGCTCTTGTTCTGGAGGAAATTAATCACTGTCCAGAGGGAGAATACAACCCTCCCCTCCCAGGCTCTGCTGTGCCCCTGTGGGTTTGTGCTCAGCTCCCCCTGCAGTCCCCCTCACTGTGTCTCTCACAGCACAGTAGTACACAGCTGAGTCTGAGGTTTGGGCTGCAGGTTTCTGCAGATGGAACGAGTTGTTCTTCTTACTAAGAGTGGCCTGAAAACCTTGGCTCTCTGTCTTCTGGTTTTCCGTTGAGCTCTTCAGGAGCAGTTGAGGAGCTTTATCAAGATATTGGACATACCAGAAAAGGAAAGGTGCTGCTGAATAAGTGGTCTGGTAAGTGCAGTTCAAGATCATAGGTGCCCCCTCCATAACAGTAACCAGGCCTTCTGTCTGGGTTACTGAATCTCCATTACTCCTTCCTAAAAGAAAAAAAATTAAAATATTTTGTTATGTAGGGAAGAAGGTTGAAGTTATCAGGACTGTACAGGAATGAAATATCATTAACGGTTAGAATAAAATGGTTCTTACTGATCATTAAGAGGGTCAGGAGAACTGAGCCTGTGACAGAAAGCATGTTGATACAAAGAAATGATTCTTGCTACAGTGCAATACACCAAGTCATCTGGGACAAGCCTCTACTTGTAGGAACTCCTTACTCATAAGTAAGAGCCTCCTTTTCAACAACAGCAATCTGTCTTATGACTACAAAAATAATGGGCATGTTGAACCGCTGCCTAACGCAAAAGTGAACCACAGCCGGGAAATAGCGCCCTCTAGTGGTCTCTCTGCAAATTGCACTACATGCTTGTCTGAAGCCCTTTTTTAATAATAGTCTCCCCACTCCTTATCCACAGTGTTTAAAGACCTCCAGTGAATGCCTGAAACCATGATCTTCTGTGAATACATATTTTGATAAACTTTATTTATAAATTAGACACAATGTTCTCTGGTGCAACACATTCCTGGCAACTGGAATATGTTTTGTGTTCACATCTTCCATCCACAAATGTAGTGCCTTTCCACCTTAACCAAGCACTTAGCATGCACTGTAGCTGTAACTTTTACAGTTTGATGGGTGATTGCAAAACACGATCTGACTAAGAACACAGGCTAAGGAGCAGGTAGGTAGTTGTACAGCATGGTTACTCCGGACCAAAGGATGATTCACATTTTGGCAAGAGGAAGCAGGGCAGTGCAAGGTGTCCTCCTGTTGCTCAGAACTGCATGCAATTTGAAACATGAATTGTTTATTTCTGGAATTTTCTACTTAATATTTTCATATTACAGTTGACAGCAGGAAACTGAAACTGTGAAAAATCAAAGTGTTCTATAAGGGTGGGGTATTGTAAATAGCTTGAAAGGAGGATAGATAAAGAAGGAGGATGATATAGGACTCGAAGAAGAAAGCACTCAACATTTGTTTATATATTCTAACTGTACTTGGAATAATATTTGATCATTACTGCATCATCCTCTTCATGGTGCAGAGACCTCTAACTTCCAAATAATCTCTGGCACAACTTTGAAGTGGAGCAGTCTGAGGCCTCTTCCTTGCCACATTGCTGTGGGTCTCGTGAGTGACAAAGGATCCCTCTGCCTAAAAAGTCCTCCCCACATCCTCCAGCCCACCACCTCAATCATACCCCAATCAGCACGCCATCTCATAGGAAACATCATGCAATGGGATTCTCAAACAATCTGCAGAAAGGACCGGTGTTTTCCCAGCACATCATGGACTGGTACATTTATAAATACAATACAAACTTACTTTTAATATTTGGCTGATGTGCACTCGTTTGGAGGAAAGTCTCCAATGCAAAGAAAAAGCAGTAGGCAAATAATTTTCAGAGTTCACACAGTGCTGGGCACTGTGTGTGTTCACAGCAACCAGGAGTTGAGATACACTGGAATACATGAGGCAGGCACTGGAATCCTCAGAAGAGTGATATATTAGTAGTGGGATAAGGAAGTCCCAGAATAGAGTCTGTCCAGGTAAAGAATAAAAGCAAGAATCAGAAGATCAAACTGATGAGCAAATTACTTCACTGGGCCAATACCCTTTAAAGTAGCTTAACAAAATCCAGCATCTGACAACGGAAAGTGCATATATTTAGCATCATCAAAATGATCAGAAATGGGAAGAAACAGGAAAATGTTAATTTCCAGTCAGAATAACACATCGAAAATTGCATAGGTTATAGAATATTTAAAAAGGACATAATTATTATGAATTATTAAAATTATATGTAATAAAATATATTAAGAGCTGTAAAAAACATAGGAAAACACAGAAGAGAAAAATAGACGAAATACAAGTGTCCAAATGGAACTTATAGAGATGAAAGATGTTAATAAATTGAAAAATAACTTGAATAGTGTTATTAAAAGATTAGAAACCACAGAAAAATTACTCAGGGTAATGCGATGATAATACAGCATAGCACAGTGGAAATTAAAAGAAAAATGCTCAGTGACCCTGAAGAAAAAGCAATAAAAATTGTTCAAATTGAAACAAAAAGGAATATAGTCATGAACTGTGGTTAAAAAAATAGATGAATTATATATGTGTATAATAAAAAGATGAGAGTGAGAGAAAGGGAAGTAAAAATATTTAAAGAAATGAGGGCTGGAATTGTCCAATTTTAATTATTAACTCACCAATATAAGACACAACAAATAGAACAAAATTTATTTTAAGTTTCATCATAGAGGTCTTGCATTTTTATAACAAAATACACGAGGCTAGGTACCTTACAAAACAATGAGGCCTATTAGGTCCATCGTTCCAATGGTGGGAAAGTGGAAACATCTGGCAAGTCCTCCTGGCTGCATCATGACACAACAGAGGGCTTCACGTGACAGGAGCACATGTAAGCATGAGTAGTGACCTGTGAGGATCCAATGGTAAGAGAGCAAGCAAAGAAGGTTTTAGCTCAAGGTCGGTTCCACTCCTTTGGTTCTGAGGTGAAGCAGAACATCACAGCAGAAGGGCATGGCAGAGGAAAGCTGCTCAGCTCATGGCAGCCAGGAACCAGAGGAAGAAAGAGAAGAGCAAGGAAAAGATGCAGTCCCCTAGGGCACACTCACGGTGACCTACTTCCCCCAACCACGCCCCACCTGCCCACAGTTTCAATCTACTCCCACGAGTCCATTAAAATTATTAATCTATCAATGTATTAACCCGATGATGAGCTCAGAGCCCTCACCATCCAATCACTTTCCAAAAGCCCTCCCCTTCTCCACACATCACTGAATTGGGGACCAAGCCTTCAACACATGAGGTTTTGGAGATCATTCCAGATCCAAACTACAACAAAACTATAGTAATTACATTTCTGAAAACCAGTAATACAGAAAAAAATGTTAAAAGCATCTGGGTTAGGACAGGGGAGAAAATGAGAAAGGGCACAGAGTCTAAACCTAAGAATGACATTAGACTTTTCATCTGAAAATGCATTCCAGAACACAACTAAAGGGCTAACAGGAAAACCATTTAAATGATGATCACTCAAAAGGCAAAATTATAAAACTGCTTTGTGGGTTTTTAACATATGCAGAATGAAAACGGGTAAAGCATCAGCAGAAAGGATGGAGGGGCGTGGTGTGTCCTGCTCTGAGTGTGATTGGGTAAAATGATCCAAAGTCAGACAGTGATGAATGTGTACCCTCTGAACCATCAGCTCTCAAACTTGTGTGTCTCAAAATCCCTGTACGGTGTTACAAAGACTCCAAGAAGGAGGTCTGTTTATGTGGAATGGAATGGAGATGGAGATAAATTTCCTCACCATCAGAGCAATACCATCATCACATCACAGGGGCTCTGGAGGACCTGTGTAAGTCCTGTGCGAATATGCAGCAACACAGCAAACAGTGCTTTGATGCCATTGAACAAACAGGTTCCATATGCAAAGTCTCCTTAGTGGTCCCTGGCCACACCATGACATCATCCTTAAAATACTCTTCACATTTTATCCTGATTCTGTTTTAATTCAAAGAAGTATTTTCTTTTGGAACCCAGGTTTTAGATGCTTAATGTGACTAGCCAGGCTGTCTTCATTCTGGTATTATCTGATATTTAACTGTCCCCCAGTTATTGGTTTTATTGGGGGTCTCAGGAATTTCAATTAAAGGTACTATTTGCTTAGTGACGGTTGGAAAAGTTTCAATGTACCTATTTGTGCTAATGAAACCAACTCAGGAGAAGAATTAAGAAGAAGAATTTCAGGGCTCATTGCTTCTCTAGGAATCAGTTTTATTTGTGCAAGGTATGTTCACATTATAGGAGGAAGCCAAGGTATGGTTCTCTGCTCACATAAATATTTTTGAAGCCCTGGGACTTAGCTCTTGCAAACAGCTATGCTGTTTTCCTACACAGACTCTGAGGGGCAGTAATGTCCAGTTAAAACCAGTGGCCATGACTAAAACCAGTTAACATAGAATCCTCTTCAGATGATAAATATTTACTCTAAGTGGGATTTTTGCTCACCAATTAAAATGAACTTAGACTGTTTAACTGTTACCAAAATTACCATCTAGAATGCAATCACTACACAGGCAAGATTCCCTGAGAAGCAGACCACCCAGTTGCTCTCACACTGTCGTGAGCACTCAGGAATCCCTAAATCCAAGTATGGATTCCAGGAACTTCCATAGTTTACTATGATGTGTAAAGCTCTGTAAAAAATACAACCGAACTGGGTGTGGTGGTGCATTCCTGTAGTCCCAGCAGCTCAGGTGGCTGAGGCAGGAGGATCAAAGTTTGAGACCAGCCTCAGCAATTTAGCAAGGCCCTATGCAACTTAGCAAGAACCTATCTCAAAGTAAAAAGGCCTGGGGATGAGGCTCAGGGGTTGAGTTCCCCTGGGTTCAATCCCTGGTACCATACTGAATTATTTGAGGAATGGTTTCTGGACTTTGAACCATTGAAGACTGCTTTAATTGTGATGAAATCATGATTTTAAAGCCAACTGCCACTGCCTCTGCTGGCCTCTGCTAGATGACCTGATTGAGACATTTTTCAAATTAAAGTGCAAGATACAGAAGTAAAATTCAGGTTATCTTGGCCTCAAAAGGGCTCTTCCAGGGGTTGGAGCGGTGGCTTGGTGGTTACAGTTCTTGCCTGGCATGCACAAGTACACAAGTTCAAACCCCAGCACCACATATCCAACAAATTCTTGAAGCAACAAAAGGCACATGAAAAACTAAATAAAAATTGTTTCTCTCTTTCTCTCACTCACTGTCCTCTTTACAAAACAAAAAAAGGCTCTTCCACTTTTCTACTACCCAAAGCTGAATAATTTGGAGTTGCTGATATGTTTCTTCTAACAATCAGCCTTTGATACAGAACTGCTATAGAGCAGAGTCACAGGAGGTTGAAGGAAGAGGGTAGCCTGCAGAGATGGAGAGAGGACCTTCTGTTCAATGGGAACACTTTAGGTAGAGACACAGATCTGTGACCAGACAAAGTGGTCCCAAACCCCTGTTCATAAGCAGATACCCATGAGGGATCAGTGCTCTGGGGCTGGGAGAACCTTCAACTGACTTCCCACAGCAGGTTATAAATCTCATCCCATTCACAAGACAGATGGGGCTGAAGCTGCATATAGGCTAAGAATGTCCCTATTTGCCAGTAATCGCCACATCTCAGTAAAACAATAATTAAAGCAGTCAATGATATTTTAAGTATATTGAAAAAGTATTACTATACTCTTAAAGTAAGAGGGGGGAGGGACTCCATGACCTATAGAGATTTGGTGTCTTGAAATTCATCTATTAGTTCTATATTTCTCAGGGGAAACGATACCATTACTTGTTAGATTTTATTTTGACATGAAACATTGCTGGGTTGTTTCTGTAGTATAAAGGCTGAAGCCAAAGCTGTATGAACAGTGGTGTAAATATTGGCTATGCCACAGAATGTCTGCTTAGTCTTTCAGCAGATGTGAGTAAATTCACCCTAAATTACCATGGTAGGGATGTTAAAGCAGCCCTGGCTCCTTTAGAACAGCACCTGCATGGGAGACATTCAGAGCCTGGGATTGTTGGGACGGTGGGGATGGTGGAGGGACAGATGCACTGGGGAAAACTTTCCAGGGATGGGTGGGAACTTTCCCTGCTGTGGTTGTTTTTCAGGCTTGCCAGAGCCTCCTACCTTATTTGCTATCTGCTTTGGAAATCATGTCAAGGAGCAACACAGTATTATTAAAAGAGAACATAATTGTAACTGTGACGCTGGCCCGAGAACCACCTCTACTCTTTATATTAATAATGGTTAGCATGAATTGAGTCCCCACTGGGTCAGATGCCATGCTAGCTGGGCATGGTGGCACATGCCTGAATCCTAATTACTTCGGGAGGTTGGCAGGAGGATCTCAGCTCAAGGCCAGCCTAGAAAGCTTGGCAGTACTGTCTCAAAATAAAAATGTTTAAATAGCTCAGTGGTAGAGTACTTACCTATTGCATGCAAGGCCCTAGGTTCAATCCCCAGTCATGAAAACTATAAATCTATGCTTTGTACTTCTGTTAAAGTTGTGTGTGCATGCTTGTGTGCACACACACATAGTGTATGTACAGATATTTTTATGTTGATGTATGATATATGTAATTGATATAGATAGATTTTCAAAATTTATATATATTTGTGATTTTAATTCTTAACTCCACAAGATGTGTTATATTTTACCATTTTACAAATGAGGCACCAATAAGTTATAGAATAAGTCAAAGATAATTTTGCAATCAAGATGATGGAGCTTGAATCTAGCTAATACCTATTTTTTAGTTTTATGAAGGATAATTTCAAATACATGTGAAGGTATGCTGTATGGAGAAATAAAGCCCCATGTGTTCATCACCCGGTTTAATCAATTATCAGTTCATAATCAAACTTGTTTCACTGACTACCAAACTATTTTTCCATAGAACATTTTAAAAGTCCCAGATATCAAATTGTTCTTTGATTATTGTTTCACAAATCTGTAAATTTTGACTTTAAAAAACATAACTATAATGCCCTTATCACACCTAAAAATAATGGTAATTTCTTAATACAATTGGATGTCTAATATGTATTGAATATTTTAATTATTTTATAGTTTGTTCAATTCAACATCACCTAAAGGCCACACACTGTGATCTGTTGATGTATTTTCAGCCCTTTTAATCTCTAGATCTCTTCATTCCATTTTGTTCTCCACAGATTATTGTAGAAAAATTCAGGGTTTTTTGTACTTCAGAGTTGTTCAGTCTATGGGTTTTGCTTATGATTTACTTTTGATAGGTTTAATATATTCCTCTATCCTTTTTAATTACTGTAAATTGGTAATTCTGTCTAGAGGACAATATATTTTCAAATATAGTAAACAAGAAGCAAAGAATATTTTTCTTCTCCTGAAAGCCCACTGAGTTGAGCTAGTATTTCACATCTAACCAATTTTGTTTCGCCCTGTTTGGAAATGCTAAGGTAGGCTGAAGGCTATAGAATAATGATGGTATGAAGCTGTAGAGATTCCACCCTACTGCAGGGAAGAGTACATACTGACATTGTAGTACTATTTACTCCTTTATGGGCGTTTTCCCTCTTTTTCAAAGAAAAAGAAACTAATTAAGAAACCAGGTAGAAGAGCTTTCAAAGATGTCATTTGGGATGAGAGGAGCCCTAAGCTGTTGAACCTGTGAGTTCTTCTGGAACAATGTGGGGAATGAGGGCAAACACAGAAGGATATAGGTGGAGAGTGGGCTGCACTAGGGCCAGGCAGAAAGAAAATTTAACAGGAACAAAAGTAGGGAAGAGGTCAGGGGCGAGGATCAGGGCTTCTTTGCATCATGTATAATATTTTCCTAACATCTACTTTCATCTTTTCCTTTTCAAAAAATTTTTATGAGAGTGAATCTCTTCCAAAAGACATTAGCCAAGTGATTCAGGACCCTGGACAGCTCATTGAGACCACAGTTGCTCTCCTGGCATTTTGGTTATTATTGATACTTTTCTTGGACTTTCATATCGACCTGTAGCCCAGGAATACTTTCACAACTCTGCAGTGGAGATAGATGTGCAAGAACACAGCTTCTGAGATGTAAGCATGAAGGTAACTAATAATTTCAGGGAACACCTGTAGAGAAAGCAACAGGACTGGAGCCTGATGGACATTGTTATGGTTTGGATGTAAGATGTCCCCCAAAAGCTCTTGTGAGAAAATGCAGGAAAACTCAGAGGTAAAATGATTTTTTATTAGAGCCTTAACATAATCATTGAGTTAATCCCAATAAGGATAAACTGGCAACAAAAGCAGGTATGTTGTATATGGAGAAGGTGGGTCATTGGGGGTGCCCCTTTGGGGTATATATATTTTGTATTTGGTGTGTAGTCTCTTTCACTGTGCTTCCTTATTTTTGTGTGAGCTGCTTCCCTCTGATACACTCTTCTACCATGATGTCCTGAATCAACTTAAGCACCAAGGAATGGAGCCAGCCTTCTATGGACTAAGACCTCTGAAACCTTGAGCCCCCAAATGAGCATTCCCTCCTAAAATTATTCTTGTCAGATCTTTTAGTCAAAGCAGTAAAAAAACTGTCTAAAACAATTATTATAAATCACCTTATTCACTGGGGTTGAAATAGGCCCCAGATGTCCTGAGGGATGTGATGGTTTCATGTCACTACTCCAACTAAGAGCCTCCCTGTCCTGTGGATCCTGGATTTTGGCTTGTGAACGTGCAATAAATTGCTCCCTCACTTGGATGGTTCTCAGGGACAAAATGAAAAACCTTCATTCTTGGATAACCTGTAAGCATTCCCATTCCACTTTAGAGAATGTTGGGTTTTCCATGTTACTCCCTTTTTCTCTTTGACACTGAAGTCCAATGTCAGTTGACACAGCATTGAGTCTACCCACTTTACAGATGTTTTGAATAGTCGCATCATTCAATCTGCCAATACTTGAGTGTTTGCCTTTGCAAACCAGCTCTAGATGGGGCTCTGATGCTCAGGGAGCCCCACCCACCTACAATGTTCTTAGCTCCTCTAGGGACAGAGAAATGTCCTCACTTTACAAGGGACATGTCATGGCTATGATTAAAAATGCCCACCTCTCCTCTTGCCTTGGGACTTTTAAAGAGAAGCTTGTGTTATCTGGAAGTGCAGCTAACTGGCAAATGTCAGTGACCTCATGTTTGTCACATGGGCTTCTTCTACATTTCCGTCTGATGACTTGTGAAAGAGATCATAATATCATATTTAAATAGAAACTGATTTATTCATGAGTTAATTCCTGTTCTCTTGCTCTCTCTTTTCTTTTCTTTTCCTTCATGCCTCTCTCCTCCTTAATTTAATTATTCCTCCTTTTAATTTTTATCACTATCTTTCTCTTTCCCTTCTCTTCTTCAATCCTTCTCCCCCTCCCTCTCTAGCTTAGAGCAGCAGCACCTGTGTGTTTCTAGCAGGTGATGTCCCAGATCACTCTCCTCTCTCCCTGCTCCCTCTGACTTCTTGTTATTAGTGTTACACTAGGTGCAGTGTGTGGACACCATGGAAGTTTATATGATACCCAGTTGTCCTTTCCCAAATAAAAACGGGTAGCTAATAAGTGTTAGGAAGTCAAAAAGCAGTGAAATAAGTATTTTGTGAGGCTTGAAAATTTTTGGAAAAACTATTCAACAGCACTGCCTATTTTTAAACCTATACATTTTGCAGCTAAGGAAATAGAGGTTTAAATAAGTTACCCTCCTTAAGGTCAGCTAGGTTATTTATGTAATAATCCCAAAACTTCAGTTCAGGATTTTTCTACCTGATACTCTGTACCACTATTGCCCACTGAACGTGACATCCACAAAGGCAGGAATAATGACTTGTTAGCTAATAATTTCCCAACACCTACAAAAGAAACTAAGCATCTTTCAAATTAATTATGCCTTAATGAACAGTCTACATTTAAGTTTCCAAACTGGAATATACATTGTGACACATGAAATTATAGGGGTATAGTTTCATGTTAATTCAGATTTGTCTGTCTTGTGGATTTGTTTATATCTTGTGGCTAATGATTTAGCATTTTAAAGTTAGATAAGTTTAATTATAAATGAATAGTAAGTTTTCATGTATTTAAAAATGAAATAAATATTTGTTAAAGTATTCATGTGTTCAAATAAAACATTTGACCTCTATCCAGAGGTCCTATCATTCCTGGATCTTCCCATTTTTTAAGGTGAGCTAGAAATCTAGTTTTGAATATGATATCTAGTTTTAAAGGATGAGAAACTGAGAGATTTTTGTAAAAACAAAAAACTTACATGGATTAAAAGAAATGAAAATCCTTGTTCTTGAGCACTGGTTGTACATCTGGAAAGACTTTTATGTTTAGAGTGGAAATTGACACTGGCAAAGACCCTCTAGTGCTGATTGCCATGACAACTGTCATTCTGGCTTTGATCTCTTCTCATCTTCAAATCTGTAATAATAACTTGAAGAGGAAGGGTGAAGACAAGAGAATCCATAGGTCAGGACAAATTCCAAACTTATTATCTCTCCCTATAGGTAGCAGCAATGGATTTAGATTATTTAAAAAAATCATAATCAAGTCACAAAAATGAGGAGCCAGACAGAGGTACCTTTGGGAACATTTCCAATCCATTCTGCTTTTTAAAAATTTGCTAATATGATTGTGGGAAAGGTCTAAATTAAATAATTTACTCTACCTGATTATATTTTAGAAAAAGATATTAGTAACACTTATCCAAAAAAATTCTCAAAAATTTTTGAGAAAAATCAATGGGAGGCATTCGTATTACAAGTGGACTAAATCATTCTACATATTAATGAATGCATAAATGCTTCAATGATTTTAAACATTTAACACCTCATCAATTAAATCACCCATTTAGTATAAAGGTAATTTAAAAACTTTCTCAATTCAATAAAACCAACATGAAATCAATATGTTTTGTTAAATTTCATTTTAAAAATAATTATGTGTGCTATAAAAATATGTGCTACATATTCTACCTCAATCTCTTGCAAAGAACAGGAGCTAACAAGCTTCTAACAAGTGAACATCTAGATACTCTACATCAACGGAACTCAGGTTTCCTTGCCAAAACCCCACCTGTGTTCCTGCCTGTCTGAGGTGGAGTCTCTCCCCAGAGGCCCTAGCTCTTGGTGAGGTTTTTGTGGGGCTCCCACGGGCATCTGTCTCACTGTGACCTCTCTCAGAGCACAGAAATACATTGCTGTGTCCATGAGCTGTGAGCCTGTGATGGTGAGCTTGATGGAACTCGATACCTTCTGGAAGTTCAGAGAATACCGACCCTCTGTTGCATTTTGCTCTTGGTAAGAGGCTTGATGAATTAGGAAAATCATTTGCCCACTCGACTGTTGTTTGTACCAGAATAAGTTATAACTATAATCACTGGTTTCATACACACAGTCCAAGGTCACAGGCTCCTTCTCCACCACAGAAATTACAGTCTGGTCTTGAGTTACCTTCTGGGCCATGCTCATTCCTGTGGGAAAGATGAAAATATATGTACTAATCCCTTATCAGGAACCATGGAAATATAAAAGATGAAGAGATTTAGGACCCAGAACTCAGATCCCATTGCCTTTTATACATCTCTGGCCTCACCAGAGAACAATGGTCTTGTCTCCCCCAACCCCACACCTCTCTGTTGAGAAGAGCCTGAGCCCTGTGCTCCTGCACAGCCTTACCAAGACAGATGGAGGCAATGGTTGCTCTCAGCAGGCTGGTGAACAACATAGTGGTAGCTCTTCCCCTAGTGAAATGTTCTATGTTCCGTCTCAACTCTAGATTTTACTTCTGTACCTTGTTCTCAAGAGGTACAAGCAAAGTTACTGGGTTATGTGTTGCATCTGCTCCAACAGGAAATGTGTTAGCAGATATGGGGCAGATTTGCCTGGGTCCTGTCACATGCTTCCTCTATAGTGGGAGATGTCTGACATCCCTGAGAAGCTGCTTTGTCTTAATGATCAGTGGAAAATTGAATCATGTTTGGAATATTCTTTGATGAAAAAGGCAGTATTTAAAGTTATTATGAACTATACTGAATACATGGGTGGACATGGTTGTATGCCTTTTGGTATTATATAATCCTCTTTTTCTACAGATGGAACCAAGGTAAAGAGTAAAAATAGAGTTTTGACTCCCTAACAACAAGGCAAACTTTTAGTCTCAACCTTTGTTCTTACATTACCAGTCATAGAATCCAGCAAAAGTCACCTGAGAAATATTTAATGGTTAATGAATGATTACCCAGCACATCTCCTGAGTCACAAACTGCATACATAGCCTCCTCCTATCAACATCCTTCAACAGAGATACATTTGTTATAACTGAGGAAGCTTCATGGACACATCATTGTTAACCGGTATATAATTTACATTAGGTTTCCCTCTTGGACCTATTCGTTCTGTGGGTTGAGACAAATACATAAAATGACATGTGTCTACCATTGCAATATCACAGAATTGTTTTACTTCCCTAATGAACTGCAATTAGAAGAGATGACTACACAATTCTGTGAATATACTAAAAGGATACGTTTATAGCATTGAGTTACATCTCAATATATTGATAAGTGAAATACTCATATGAATGATGCTAAAGCAATTTCCTTGCTGGATGGAAAGTTTGACTCAGGGCAGGGGAAGCTCTAGCTATTAGGATGAACTGAGGCTATTATAATAATTCACTCATAGGAAGGTGATCTCTATGTGGTCCAGACACAAATTTATCATGAAAAAAATCAAGCTTTTATTTCATGACCTCCTGCTATCCCAGGCCCCAGAAACTAGTTATTTCTAAGTTCATTTTCTTTTTCTTGAAGATATCTCCCAAATGACAGCAGCATCAGGCTTTGCAAAGCCTACCTTGCACCTGCCTAGACTAGAGCATGCAAGATGGAGAAAGGGCTTCCAGAGCTCCCAGATCTCCAGAATGTTAGGAACCTTCTCCTTATGAAGTGATTGCTCTGAGGGTTGCAGCAAGAGCTCACATTCATTTGTTTGTGATCCTTTGTTGTGGAAAAACATGGGAGAATTTTAACCCATTTGGTTCCCAGTGAACTGTTTTTCATTGGCATCCTCCTCTCTAATAAGCAGACATGAGTTTTTCGTTGGCTGCTACAGGAGGATTATAGGCACAAATGCAAGGATAAGAATAACAGGTCAGGTTCCAGTGCTAGAGTCATGTTCAGAATCCACACTTCTCAAAGCACAGAACCTTTAGGTCATTCTTAAGCATTAAAGAGCTGCCAGGTTGAGTGGAAAGTCAGAGTGAGTCGTGTTGGCCCAACCTGAGGGCAGGGCATACTGATTGGGCTGCTTTGAAACTGCAGTGCCCCAGAGAGGAGGATGAAAATGGTCCCTTTTAGCTGTCCCCTTAGAAATTTCTTAGGCATCCACCTTTCTAGAACAACCCCAAGGGAAGAAGCCAATGGTAGAGCAAATAAAATTCCCATTTACTGAAGGAGTTTCTGCTGTTAAAATCAGCAAGTCACAATTCTCCTTCCAACTATAAAAACAGGTCACACTGGAAGAGATAGCTCCCTCTTGTGCCCATCCCTGCAGTCTGCTCTCCACCTTTGAAGATGGTGTTCACCCTATAGTGGAACTGGAGTTGCAAAGGGAAAGTAGGGACTAGAATGAGGAGTGGGGCTGCAGGAAGGATACAGTGACACTCCACACTTTACTGTGGTGCCTGGGACCCAGATAATGGATATTTCCTCTGTCACCTTCTTTAAGTGCAGGACATTGTGACTCCCTTAAGTCTCCCCAGTCCCAGCATTGCAATTCCGTTCACAACTATTAAGGATGCTTTTAGGCATCATCATAGAGTTCACTGGGAGTATGACAAAGCATGTTCTAAAATCTCTCTTTGATATATTTTCACTGGTCTCCTGGGACCAGGGGATGAACACTCTGCTTAGACTCTCTCCTTTTTCTTCCGTACTTGTTGCCTGGACAACCCCTACACATTCTTTAAGAACCAGTGTATAGGGGCTGAAGAGGTGACTCAGTGGTAGAGTACTTGCCTGGCATGCACAAGGACCCAGGTTCAATCCCCAGCACCACATATGCAACTAAGTGGAGGAAAGAGAAAAAAAGCAGAAAAATAATTCTCTTGTTAAAAAATGGACAAAAATGTCTCTGAACAGAAGAATGGGTGAATAAATGAATGAATGGATAGGTCTGGTGGGTGCATTATCCTTTTATGAGGAACAATCTGTGTGAGAGGATGTATCTAGACAATGATGTGACTAGGTTTTTCCAGAACAGGTTCAGAACCTGGATAATAGGTGGGTCTATGTTTCCCACAACTTAGTGAGGTACGGATGTTCCTGTAAAGGCCACTTTCATCCTGATCATTTTAAAAAATAAAAAATAAAGTTAGATATGAACTTTCAGACTCATAGGTTTTATACAAGTACCAAATCAAATAACATGCAAATAAACAAAATTCTATTTAAATCATTATTGTAAAGGGTGATATTTTGATGAAATTAAAGTTAGTGTACATTTATTAAAAGAAAGGTAGGAATGGATAATTCAATAACTGACAGTGGTTTGTAGCTTAATATACTATTGTCTTTGTTAAGATTAGTAATTACTAGGGGGGAGGATATTTTTTCCTTTTTTGTTTGAAAGTACATTTAAAGTTGTCAGTGTACAATTTTATTATTTCATGAAGCCCTAAAGATTCAACTCTGAAAAACAAATATCATTCAATTATTGCTACTTTTATGTGTGATGAACTGTATGTCATTGTGCACTAACAATGAATATGACCAATACATCACCTTTCAATGGGAAGATAATTGAGTTTATGCTAATGCAGATTCTTTGTAATTTGGTCTGTGTGTGGGCCACAATCAAGATAATAACAAAATTGTCCCGAAAACCTTTACCTGTATGCCATGATCAACCATGATGCCTTGATTTACAAAGTGCTATTATCCCATTTATCCTTAATTTGGTGAAAATGACACAAAAAAGCATAATACTCAATTATAGGTTAGTCACCCAGATTACTAGAAATATGCTTTTATTCAAAAATTGACTAACACTTCACCCATCTGTAATCCCAGTGACTGGGGAGTCTCAGGCAGGAGAATTACAAGTTCAAGGCCAGCCTCAC
>PVKS010030579.1:0-24244 GCA_004027875.1 Aplodontia rufa
CACACAGGGAATGGAAAATTTAACTTTCACTATTCTGCATCGTTGCTGTGAATTTCCTTCGCTGCAAGCTGCATATTCATCCCCCAAGGGATCTGAAAACTTATCAGGTTTTATTAATTTATTGGCTCTGCATGGAGGTGTATTGTAAACCAATTTTAAGTACTTCATTTTGGTATTTATTCACTGCTCACAAAAAGAAGCAGCCTTTTCAACAAACCCTAAGGGTTTCTGTAATGAACCTGAGGATACGGAATCTAAACAGACTTAAATATTTTATTTGATACTTCTTAATGAGTGCCACCTTCATTCCTGATTTGCAAAATCAGTGGCATATTCCTTCACTAGCATCACTTTGCAGACTTGAGGATGTGATTGAAGGAGTATCCCCCCCTCCCCTTTTATAGTATATGGCAATTTTATGCCACTTTGGTAGACAAAAATCTGAGAATATGGTTGATGGGGTAGGAACACTAATTTCATAATGAATTTGAAATTGCTCCCCTGCCCCTTAGTTCTTGGAGCAGGAATGATGTTTTTGTTGTTAACTTCCTAATCTCATTCAGCAATTTTTTATTATTTGAAAACCTTTTTGATCCGTCCATACAAGCCTCTTTCTGCTCTTCCTTGCTCTCTCCTCATCTGTTCACTCTCCACATTAAAGCCTGTCACCTCTCCCACCTCCCTCCACATATACACATGGAACGTCTACTATTATCCATGATTTTGCTTACATGTTGTGGAAGATCACAAATGACCACAAAGTCTTTGTAGTGCCTCTTATCAATAATTGGAGTCCATTTCCCCACCGTTTAAATCTGGAAAGAATTTTGACTTGGTGTGTCCAGTTGAATGTGGCAAAAGGGACACGGAGCCAAGATCTTAAGTAGGCTTGCAACTTCCTCTCTCTGATTCTGTGGGTGAATGGGTGGGTGCATGGGTGGTTGTGTGTGTCTGAGACCACCTTGTGAATATGTTGAGTATAGCAGGTGGGGAGAGAGACCATGTGGGGCAGAGACAAGCAAACCAACTGAGATTCTACCACTACACTAAAATGGGGACATTTTAGACCACCCAACCCCAGCACAGCCACAGAGCAACCAACTGCCAAGATCACCTGATTCCTCCTGGACCAGAAGAGCTGCCCTGGGCCTTTTGGTTGTCCCTGTCATCACAGCAGGTCACAGAAACTTTGTGGTTTTCAACCACTAAGTTATAGGGTGCTTAATTAAGCAACAAAATTTAGATGAACATTTTGGCACATGTCTTACTTTTTTTCTTTTTATATACAAATCCTATCATCATTCTTGAGAATTTCACCACCCACATAGAGATTTTACTGGCATATTTTCCTTGGGTGTTTTGACTTCTTCACCTTTGAAGCTCATCTTCATCTAAAAAAGATAACTTAACATTAATGATTAAGATGTAGAGAAAGATGCAGAAAAAGGATATAAGCGGAGGGGGACCAAGTCTCAGGGTTATGATCTAAAGAGATTAAATATATTTTGGATTAAAGACAGAGGAATGGAAAATAAATAATAATAAACATGTCTAGAAAATTTAATTACATTTTCTGTCTAAAACATCTATTCTCCCCAATCAACCATAAGCTATCTTTTCCTGAATGAATACTTGAGAGAAAGAATTGGACCAAAATAACCAGGGTTTGGTTCAACAGGTTGTCATTGAAGAATAGCTGTATTTGGAGTCTAAGATAATCTATGAATTGTATGAAAACAGTGAATTCTTTTTGTAGCATAATTGACACTTTGAGATTTGAGGAGGTGAGATACCGACAGATGTATTTCAATGGCTTCTGAGAGTTTGCATGTCAGAGATAAGGGATTGCAAAAAGTAGAATACAATATGAGTATGATAGGAGAGCTTAGCAAGCATGATGAAGAACAGGGATCCACTGTGGGGGGCTTGCTAAAGAAGAATAGGAAGAACAGTTGCTGATCTCATGAATCAGCAACTTCAATTCTCAGGGCCTTGCTTTTCTTTCTTGGAAATCAGAGGTGGACTAAAGCTGGGACAGGTAATTCTTTTTTTTTTTTTTTTTTAAGAGAGAGGGACAGTGAGAGAGACAGAGAAAGAGAGGAACAACTTTATTGAGTTTTTCACATGGCCTTAGTTGCTCCTACACTTAGTTGTGATGAGACTTACAAAGATATATAACCATGAAAACAACACTGCAATCCAGAAACAGAAGAGTGTAGCCTTCCAATTAATACCAACACTACCCCCAAGATAACTAATGCTAGTTTTTTTTATGTTCCCCAATTTATTTAAAGGAAGCCATACAATACGTAGTTGCTCCTACACTTAGTTGTGTACGTGGTGCTGGGGTTTGAACCTGGGTCCTTGTGCTTTCCAGGCAAGTGCCGAAATCGCTGAGCCATCGCTCCAGCCCTGGGAAAGCCAGTTCTTGACATGCTTACCACCACCTTCCCTTTCCATGAACAGGCCAGACTCTGGTAATCCATTACAGCCCACACCTGTTCAGCATGGATGTGGCTTCTGAATGTCTCTCAGTCCAGACAGCTAGGCAACTCAATCGATATACTACAAGGGACATCTGAGATGAAAACCTGTTCCTTTTCCTTCGACTATGTCATTTCAAACGACCTCTGAGATATTAACTTTCACACTTAATGTGGGAGAATCTCAATATGTCTTCCCATCTCTGCTGTAAGAGAACATATAGGCTGTGCCATATTATAACCTGACCACTCACATCAAATTGCATCAAATTCTAGAAAGCAAAAAAAAAAGTCAATATAGATATTTGCTCTCTTCAATCTATTTTTCAAAATCCTAAATATAGAAAAGCCAAAAAGACATTTAAATTTAATTTTATCAAGATGAAGGGATGAATTGATTTTTGACATTTCTAACCACTACATTATCAGATATATAGATTTCAAGGAACCAACATTCAATTTTGCAAGTTCTTTTTTCTTTCCCATATATGTCATGTTGTAAATCCATTTTGAAGATACAATGACAAGTTTTGTAAGGATTTCATTGGATTTTTCTTAAAGCAGAATTCAAATGTAGCTTTGAGAACAAAACAAGTCTCCTTAAAATAGAAGATCTACTCTTTTCTCAAAGATCATCTTCAGTTCTTCTCTTCTGACAGAAAGTGGCACTTCCTAGATTCTCCACCATGGTGGAAAATTGTAGAGCAGGGGTAACACCCAGTTTTAGAAAAAGCTTATTACCATCGTGAATACTCTTATCCCTTTGCCACTGACACCCAAGTTTGAAGAAATGGAGGGTAAGTCATGTTTTGGACTTTATTCCATCAAATAATGTTAAGTAAAGCCAATGTTGAAAATATAGTTGTCTTATGTGAAAAATCTGTCTTCATAAACTCACACATAAATTTTGCACTTCTTAAGTATGTTTTTTTTTCTGTTCACAAATATAATCCATGCTCCACGTGGAAAACACAGAAAACACAAAGGGGAAAGTTATTTATGTTTCTTTTACCCAGAAGCCATGTTTATCATATTTTTATATTCTTTAGCCATTTTTCCTTCCCTTCCTCTCTTCTTGCATTCCTCCTTCCTTCTCTCCCTCCCTTCCAACCTTCTGGTCTCCATTGCTCATATCTTTCTGGCCTCATGAAGTATCTATTGTCTTTCATTGTTCCTGTCTTACCTTTAGCACCCTCTATGAAAATATGCCCTTGTAAATGTATATGCCTTCTTAATAATGTTTTTGTTTTTAAAGAAAGAGGGACAGTGTGTGAGAGAATGACGGAAAAAGAGAAGCAATTTTTTATTTAGTTTTTCATGTGACTTTCGTTCCTCCAACACTTGGTTGTGTATGTGGTGCTGGGGTTTGAACCCATGTACTCGCACATTCTGGGCAAGTGCTGTAACCACTCCAGCCCCCTTAATAATGTTTTGAGGTGAATCTTACACACAGTGAAATGGACGATCCTGCTTGATGAGACTTACAAAGATATATAACCATGAAAACAACACTGCAATCCAGAAACAGAAGAGTGTAGCCTTCCAATTAATACCAACACTACCCCCAAGATAACTAATGCTAGTTTTTTTTTATGTTCCCCAATTTATTTAAAGGAAGCCATACAATACATAGTTTTTGAGATTTGACTTCTTTGCTCAATCTAATGCATTTGATATTTGTTTATGTAGCACAACGTAGCCCAGTCATTTTTATTGCTGAATAGAGTTTTGTTGTATGGTTACGTCACAATTTGGTTAGATTACCTGTTTTCATGTTGATGAACATTTGAGTTACTTCCAGTTTTTTAAAATATGTGTATGTTTTTCAGTGACTGCATGAATAATCCCAGAGACTAGGGTGGCTAAAGCAGGATGACCACAAGTTCAAGGCCAGTTTCAGCAATTTAGCAAGGCCATAAGCAACTAAGCAAGACCCCATTTCAAAATAAAAATTAAAAAGGGCTGGGGAGCCTTGGCTAACTATGTAAATATACATTTGTTCTTGATTGTTGGATAATGATTCCCCCTCATTTTTAAGTCCATATTCAACTAATAAAAAACAAGGGCTGGGGATGTTAATCAGTGGTTAAGTGCCCCTGGATTAAATCCCTAGTACCCAAAACAAACAAACCAGCAAACAAACATAACATACAATTTACCTTTTTAACATTTTTTTTGCGTGGAATACTGGAATTGAATGCAGAAGTACTTTGTTACTGAATTATATCCTCAGTCCTTCTTAATTTTTTTTTTGTTATGAGACAGTCTTGCTAAGTTTCTTAAGGATTTTGCTAAGCTGCTGAGGCTGGCCTTGAATTTATAACCCTCCTGCCTCAGCCTCTCAAGTTGCCATTTTAGCTGTTTTTAGGTATATAGTCCAGTGGCATTAAATACATTAATTTTGTGTAACCATCACCACTATTCATCTCCATAACTCTTCCATTATCTCAAATTGAAACTTTACACCCATTAAACAATAGTTCCCCATTCATCCCTTCCTACAGCCTCTGGTAACTACTATTTTGCTTTTTGTTTCTGTGAATTTCTGTACCTATTCTAGGTACCTCATACAAGTGGAATCCTACAATGTTTGTCCCTTTGTGCCTTATTTCACTCAGCATGATGTTTCAATAGTACATTCACGTCTTAGCATCAGAGTGTCATTCAGTTTTAGGAACAAATACTATTCCATGTATGCATAAGGATGCTCCTTGACTTATATATAATAAGATTATTTTCTGATAAACCCAACAGAAGTTGAAAATAGAGTTACAACATCTCACATGCGGAACCTTGTGGTTTAGCAACACAGTACACTGCAGAGTGTGTGTTCATCGTTGTGATTGCATGGCTGACTGGGAGCTGCAGCTCTCTGCCACTGCCCAGCATCAACAGAGTATCATATCAGGTACCACTAGTCTGGAAGAAAGTTCAGAATTTGAAGTACAGCTGCTACTGAACGTGCATCACTTTCAGGTTATCGTACAGTCAAGCTATCATAAGCAGGGGACATCCCTACTACATTTTCCTTTTCCATTCACCTGCTGATGGACGTTGGGATTGTTTCTCCTTTATGACTGTTGCAAATATTGTTGCTATGAACATGGGTGTGCATATATATGTTCAAATCTCTGCTTTCAATTCTTCGGGTATGTGCCTAAAAGTGGAAGTGCTGGATCATACAGAAATTCTGTTTAATTTTTTGAGAAGCCGCCATACTGGTTTCCACATTGGCTATGCCGGTACCTTCCCACCCTGTGAAATTCAAAAGGCTTTCAATTTTATCCCTTACTTGTCAACAGCTGTTATTTTCTTTTTTATTTTGTTTTGTCCTTTGTTTTTTTACTTTTTAAAATAATAGTCACCTAATGGGTGTGAAGTGCTACCTCATTGTGATTTTTTTTTTAAAAAGAGAAATAGAAGGAGAGTGAGAGAGAGAAAGAGAGAGAAAGGGAGGGAGAAAGAACCAATTTTATTTAATTTTTCATCTGGGTTTTGTTGCTCCAACACTTAGCTATGTACGTGATGCTGGGTTTGAACCTGGATACTCATGCGTGCCAAGCAAGCACGATACCACTGAACCAGCGCTCTAGCCCTCTCATTGTGATTTTGACTAAGTTTTTGTTCATAACTTTGGGCATACCCCTGATTATGTGTTCACATGAGGTTTCAAAAAATATTATTTGTGCACCCAAGGTTACATGCATGCTGAAACTGCCTAATATACATAGCCATATTTCACTCAAAGATGATCTTTTTTAGTTTGAGTTTCCATTTTTTTAGATAAGTATAAAATGTTTTAAACCATTCTATTTATGCTTTCTAACAATGGGTATTTTTGCCTTCATTATTGCAACCACCCAACTATCTGGAAATACCTTTATATTTTGCACACTGCTGATGGCCAATGTTGTGTTAATGGTGGCTAGTTAATTATTATTCACCAGTAACTTGAAACTTACTGTAAGTAGATTATTATTCATCACCAGCATTTCAAATATGCTTTGCTGCTGCTGTTTTCCATGTGTTACTTTGTCTTCTTAAGGGACCTTGCTATGGTCTATTTTTCTCCCTTACACACACCAGATTCATGTGTTGAAACCTAACCTCTAAGATGATAGTATTAGGAAGTAGGGATTTGGGGGATGATTGGGTCATGAGAGCAGAACCTTTGTGAATAAGATTAGTGCCCTTATAAAAGAGGCCCCTGAGAGTCTGCTTGCCCCTGCCACTGTGAGATGCCACAGAAAGGCGGCACCACTTATGAACCAGGAAATGGGCCCTCATCAGTCACCAAATCTGCCAGCACCCTGCTTTTGGACTTCTTAGTCTCTAGAACTGTAAGAAAGAAATATCTGTTGTTTATAAGGCATCTAGTTTATGGTATTTTATTATAGCAGACCAAATGAACTAAAACAGATCTTGATAAATAAGAGCAGCAAAAATAATTCCTTGTATTCGTTTAGTATGTTAACTACTTAAGTATTATTTAAATTCGTTCATACACACTATCTTCCTGGAGTCCCATAACAAACCTTCCAGGACAGTAAGAAATAACTGTTATTCTCATTATTCTGGGTAAAGAAACATGCGGCAAAATTAACTGTCAGGCCAGTGAGCTAGTTCGTGGGAGAGACAGGGGTAGAGGTTGACTCTCCTGTTCTTAGTCAAAGCTCTTTCTTGGACACTATATAATCTTCCATAAATACATAAAAGGACTTTTTTTAAAAACACCATATGTATAACATTTAGCATAAAAGAAATGAACACAAATCGAATTTGCCACTTTGTCAGGCTCAACACACATAATTTTGGTCTGAAGCCAGGATCTAATGAGGATAGGCATATAATTTCATCATTACTCTGAAAATAGACATTTTGAAGCAAGCACAGTGGACAAATTAGCTCATCATGGACAGATGATAGTTGTTATTTTCAATTACTTTTCTCAATAATGTACAGTTGCAACTGTCTAGTGTTATTTGGTGTCCAGGAAGACATGGTCCTGTAGGGCAGACCAACAACAAAATCTCCATTATACTTTCTTAGTCATAAAAATATTATTAATATGAAATATGAAAATATGTTATATCTTTAAAAATAAAAATGTGAGGCAAAACGCATAGAATCCAAATTTTAAAATTTATACCATGACAGTATAACAAAAAGCAAGAGTTTTCCCAAAACATGAGTCTAGCTCCTTTATATAGGAATGTCACGTCTTCTAGGCATCTGCTGAATCAGTTTTGGCTTTACAATTGGAAACCTTATGGAGGAAAAGAAACTCCTATCTTATGGCTGTCAAACATATTTTTTTTTAAAAAAAGTTTTTTTGGTACCAGAGATTGAACTCAGAAGCATTTAACCACTGAGCCACATATCCAACCCTTTCTATTTTTTATTCTGAGACAGGGTCTTGCTAAGTTGCTGAGGCTGGCTTTGAACTTGTGATCCTCCTGCATTAAAACATTCTTGTAGGAGAATGTTGTTGTGGGATTCCAAACATATAAAATAGAAAAGGGTAGAGTGTTCATAACTAAAGCAAGAATGAGAGGCAGCTGAGTCTCTGTGCACCTGAAGATTCGCATTCATTCATTCATTCATCATTGAGCTCTTGCTATGCTTGGTAGCGGGGATTCAATGAAGAGAAAAAGAAACAAGTTCCCTACTGTCATGAAGGATACAGTCAATCTAGTAGAGGAGACTGTTAATCAGATTATCATGGTGTTGAAAATAAACCACAATTCTGACTCTAATGCACAGAAGATACGCACAGTAAGTTACAATAAGGGACATGGTATGGGTTGGGGAAGGCTTTAAGAAAGCTGTGCTTGGGCTTGGATCTTAACGATGAATCAAAAATTACTAATGAAAAAAGGAAGTAAGAGCAGCAAGGAAGAGGGCAAGGTATGTGTAATGGCCTGTTCCTGGAGGCAGGAGAAATTGAAAAATTTAAAAGTTGGTCTGTATGAGGGACAAGAGAGGAAGCTCTAGACCAAGATGAAACTAGGGGGTAGGTAGAGGTTGAACCATGTACAGGGATGAGTGGCTGTGTTAATGGATTTTATCCTTGTCATACGAACAGAGGAAGACCACTGAATATAAGTGGCACAACTTAATTTGCATTTTGAGGTCACTCTGCTTGGGGGTGTGGAACACTGGGGGAGGAGGCTAATGCCATGGTCCAGGCAAAAGAGGATAAGAGGAACCCTGAAGCAAATGCAAGGGTGTGGATGAGTTTAGGAAATAAAATTTGCAGGAATGGGAATATTAGGGGAGGGTTGTGAGGGGGAGGGACTTGCTAAATGCAGGATTCTGCCTGGTGTCATTGGTAATGAAGCTGCTGAGGGGGCAGTTCCTTTAGAGCAGGGCTCAGCAAACTAGAACATGGGGACCAGATCCTGCCTGTAGCCTGTTTCTGAATTAAAGTTTCATTAGAATTAAACCATGCTCATTTGTTTATGTATTTGTATATGTTTATTGTTTATGTATTTATAAGTGCAACAATAGTGAATTACTGACAGAGGTTCATAAAACCTAACAAATTTATCATCTGGGTCTTCACAGAAAATTCTTATTGACTCTGGTATTAGAGGGGGAATATATTCACAAGCGTATGTACATGTATATATATGTGTACACACACATATGAGGGAGAGAGAAAAAGAGAGCGTGCACAATGGTTTGGATGTAGTTTCAGTGTGTCCTACAAAATTTCATGTCCTGGAAGTTTGTTCCCCAGTGTTGCTGAGGGGTGGTGAGATCTTTAAGAGGTGGGACCTAGTGATGATTATCTGTCTTACAGTGTGATCTCTCCTTTTTGCCTGTTCTCCTACAATGATGTCATTGGTCATGAAGTGATTCTACAAGGGGGTCCTTCACTAAAGTCAGTGATATACTACTTGGACTTATGGCCTGCAAAATTGTGTTCTAAATTAACCTGTTTTCTTTATAAAACATCCAACCTCAGGTATTTCATTAAAGGAACAGAAATGAACATATACATGCTATGTACATATATGTCACATATATCATACATATATGTTTTATGTACATAGTGGATAAAGCATGAGATTGAGAAAAAGGTAATGAGATGCATTTGCTTTGGTATACATGTGTTTAAAGTGCATTGAGATAGTTAAGAGGAGAAATCAAGTGGGAAGTTATACTTAGGACTTCAGAGGTGGTATAAATGTAGTATTCAACTGTATGAATGGAAGTAATGAGTGTGGATGAGACCACCTAGAGAGAGATTAAAGTTAGAAAAAGAAGACTCCTAGGACACAGCCTGGAGAAGGTCCACCACTTGAGGGCCAGGCAGACTAGTGACAAGGGAAAGTGCAAGGCCCCAGAATGTGGCATCACAGGGCCAAGAGCATTTGTTTCCTAGGGTTGCAGCAGCAAAATACCACAGCTGAGTGGCTTCAAACAAAATTTTCTTCTTTCATAGTGCAAGAGGCCAAGAGTCTTAAATCAAAGTGTCAAGAGGCTTGGTTCCTTTTGGAGGCTCAGAGGGAGAATCCGTTCTGTGCTATTTCTTAGTTACTTAGCTGCCGGCAATCCTTGGCGCCCTGTAGCTGGTAGACACATCACTTCAATCTCTACACTGTTCTCAAATGGTGTCCCTACACATCTCTGTCCCTGTGTCTTTTCTTAGAAGGTCACCAGTTGTTATATGACCTGCCCTATTCCAGTATAACTCAAATAGTGGCTCTATTTCCAAATACGATCACATTCTGAGTTCCTGTAAAGATGTGAACTTTGAGGGGATGCTGCCCAACCCAGTACACCAGGGGAGAGGATAAATTTCAGAAGGATGAAGTGTCAACACTGATGATCCTGTTGAGAGAGCCAGAGAATGGTTTCCAACTCATCTTGGTTTACGGGAAAATAGAGACCCACAGATAGAATTCAAGTAGATTGTGTTTGCCTCCGAGTCTTCACTCCCTTCTTGTCTCCAGCTGACTGTGTTGTAGCCTCTGTGTCTAGGCCCGGTTGGTGGCCCTTGTGTGGCATAGAGGTCCTGGGTCTGGAGTGATGTGAGATTTGCAATACCACCTTTGGAATTTCCCTTTTTGATCTCTGCAACCGCTTGATTTCCCTTAGAGATCTTTCTTTAAGTAATATCCAAGCCTGCTTCTCTTCAGAGTGCACCAGGGCTAATGGGATCACTAACTGAGGTGAAATGGTTGCAGATGGTAATGTGAGGACTAATTTATTTTCAGAGGCTTTTAGGAATTCATGTGCTTTTAATGATAGCTTACTATAACCACAGATCTCTCATTTTCATTCTTTCAGGGGAGAGAATATTGCCCATTATTAACAACAGAGGAAGACGGAGTAGGCAGCTAATTGACCCAGCTAAGCTGACACTGTTGTGGTGGGGTTACGAACACAGAAGAGCTTTACTATGCTCCTAGGACTTCTGCCTCATTTTTTATATCGACTTCTTTAACCTCTCTACAAGCCATTTCCACCTATGCGTCCTTCTTCCTCAGTCAGCCTCTGTCTGGCAGACCCACAATCAGGTCTGTGGGTAGTGTTTGCTATGATCCTCTTTCTCCGCATCAAAACTCAGATGCCTCCTGTGCCCCCCACCAACAGGATGATGACCTTTTCTTGGAAAGGGCAAAAATGGGCAGAATTATCTTCTGTCAGTCATTCTGCTCTGGGATCCTATTATCTACTACTTCTTAAACCAATAGGTGAGGGTGACATGTTGGCTGTCACTAGCCGGGTAAAGAAAAGGAGAGAGAGTGGGGGAATGGGAATGGAAAAAATATATTTTCTTTCAATCTTGACCTAAAAGGAGAGGGAAGAAAAGTCTTACAGAGCTAGAAATCATTCATTTCAGAGAGAAAAATGTTGGTTCCTTCCCTGGTCTTTTAAGCCAGCTTGATTGCTGATACCACATATCTATAAATCCATAAGATGCCAAAGGCTCTGAGACAGTGCTCAGCAAGGCTGAGTTCTCATTTGCTGCTAGCTTCTAGTCTGTCTATCAGCATCTCCACTGACATTGGACTCTTGGTTCTGCCCCCCAGATTTATGCCCTGCCTCTGATGAGTTGCAGGTTTATATACCTGGTCTCTACAGGTCTCAAAGCTTGGACTTTTCTGAAGGATTTTGATGAGCTGCACTTCTGGCTCTCGGCCCCCAGTTCACTCACGTCTCTGCTCTACCTCATACTCCACCCATACCAGCCAAGAAAGCCTTTTGCAGCCCAAGATAACAGCCTGTGTGTGAGATTCAGGAGATCTTCATGGTTTGGGAAACGGAACATAATCACTAAAGACAGGAAAAGTATAGGTTTCAAAGTCAAACCCAACCAGGATTGAATATCAGCCTCTCAGAACTTTTAATTTTATCTTTTGAAAAAAAAAATCCATTCAGTTTAATCTAAAAACAACTCAGCAATGTTTATATATAAACTGTATGTATAAAAACATAGACTCAACTATAAATACATGATGCATGATTGTTATTGCCCAAGGTGAGTAAGAGAACCAGGTATTACTAGATCTGTAATTTAAGTTTTTCAGCAAATGATTTAGGTCTTTCTTTCTTTCTTTCTTTTTACTTTCTTTCTTTCTAGAAGAATCTGAGGCTACTAGACCAAAAGTTAACCTTGTAAAAATTCTGGTGGTTTGTTATATTATTTATTTTCCCTGCTTTTCCACACTGAGTATCTTTTCACAAATTTATTTGTCATTTTATTTCTTCTGTGAGTTGTTTATTCATATTTTTCCATTGGGTCATTTATCTTGTCCATATTTCTTTAAAGTTGTTTCTATATTCTCATATGAATCCTAGTTATATGCATTGCATCTTCTCCCTGTCTCTGACGTATTCTTTTTGTTTTTTGAGTCTTTGACAACAATAGAAGTGATGACAAAAATTGACTTATCAAACTTTTCCTGTATGACTTCAGTTCTTGCTGTATTGCCCAAAATGTTCTTTCTTACCTTGAGTTTATAGATAGCTCATTTTATTTTATTTTTCTGATAAACTTACAGTTTTGTTTTCTCTTGTAGGTTTCCATGTTAGTCAACTTTTCCTTGCTGTGACAAAAGAACTGAAAAAACAACTTAGAGGAGGGGGATTTATTTCCTTTTGTGGTTTCAGAGGCCTCAGTTGGCTCATGATCAGTTGGCTCCATTCATTCATTCTGTGCTGGTGGTGAGGCAGGACGTTGTGGTGGAAGGACACAGCAGAGCAAAGCTGCTCACTTCGGGGTAGCTGGGAAGTAGAATGACAGAGAGACAGGGGCTCCGCCAGGCACCTACCTCCTACAATGAGGCTCCATGGACTTCAGTTCCCACCACCTCCCCATAGTGCCATTAGCTGTGAACTTCACCCATGGTTGAGTTCAGAGCCCCCGTGGTCCCATTACCTCCCAGAATCTCCACCTTAAAACACTGCTGCAGGGCACCCAGCCATCCACACACGGACCTTTGGGGACAATCCAGATTGAAACCATAATAGTTTCTAATCAATCTGGAATTGATTTTTTTGACATGAGTAATTTACAGATCTAATTTATTCTCTTTACTATATAGAAATCGAATTATCCCAAAATTGATCAGTTACAGGCACGCCATTGATTGTGTAACCAGAAAATTTGCTGAATTCTCATACATTTTAAAAAATCACATATTTTAGTCAATTTTCTATGTAAATAAATCCTGAGTATTTGTCTAGTCCTATGTCTTATATATCATATTTTCTTTTCTGATCTAGTACAATGTCAAATTGTAGTGGTGAGAGTGGGGTGCATTTTAGCTCATTCTTAACATTAATGAAAATGCTTTTAAATTTTTAAGGAAAAGTTTACTATTGGCCTTTGTTACAGATTCTTCATATCAGTTCCCAGAAATTCCCTTTTACTTCTAGTTTGATACAAATGCAAATATTTAAAAATAGCAACTAAATGGGAAAGAGTCATTTATTTCTCAACTCAGTTCTGATGAGAACGGTTCAAACTGGTAGTTTGAACTGCTGCACTTCAGGCCACTCAGGGGTCCACGTAGCTGCTCTCTCTTTACTTAGACCACTGTTTTCATTGTGGGAATTGAGCGATGACTCGAAGGAGGCGTATGCAAGATCTCAAGACCCAGAGCTCAAAGTGGCACACATAAATACTACTCTCATTCCATTGGGGAGAAATTAGTGATAAGACTACAGATATACAGGATTGCGAAGGAGAGCAAATATTATAGTGTGAAGCAGTCTCTGACCAAAAGATGTGCCCTGTTCATTTAAAAGCCCTCTTTTAATGTTTTTCTTTTTTATTGTTTTTTTTTTTTCTGAGAGAGAGAAGAGTCAGAGAGAGAGGGAGGGAGAGAAAGACAATATTATTTATTTTTTAATCTGGTTTTTGTTTTTCTGGCACTCAGTTGTGTTTGTGGTGCTGAGATTCAAACCTGAGTCCTCGCACATGCCAAGCAAGCGTTCCCCCACTGCTTTCTTCCTTACTGACATGATTCATTGCTTGTATGTGTTTATTAGAGACAGGGAAAAAATGGTTCTGAAACCAGATGTGTGAGGGTTGTTTCCCCATGTACCAAGCGATTCACCAGTGGACACCAGCTGGATGTTTTTTAATTAAATTCAGTTCTGACACTATCAGGAGATGGCTGCCATTCCACAGGTTAGGGCTCAGTCTCAGGAGACTGCTCCCATTTCAATGCTAAACTCAAGCACCAGGTTGGGACCTGTGCTTCTGATCAACCAGCTACAAGTCAAGTTCCTATGACTTCCCCCTCCGGTTTGATTAATTTTCTAGTGCCTCACAGAACTCAAGGCAACAGTCTATTTACATTTACTGGTTTATTAATAAAACATATAATAAAGGATTCAAATCTCTAGCTAGATAAAGAGATGGAGAGGGCAAGGTCTAGAAGGGTACTGATGCAGGGAATTCTTCCCACGGAGTTGGAGCACCCCATCTTCCAGCACCTCAGTGTGTTCATCAGTGTGGAAGCTCTCCACACACCGTAGGTAAGGTAGGTAAGGATCCTAACGGAGCACACATCTCATTGGCATGATTGATAACTGAGTCCATTTCTAGTCCTTCTCTTGTCTCTGGAGAATGAGGGCAGGGCAGCATGAAAGCTCCACGCTTACCATCATGATTTGGTCTTTCTGGTGCCTAGCCACTCTCCAGGAGCCAAGAGTCACATCACGGGGAGTGGAGCGTGAAGATGCTCATTTTACCCAAGAAATTCGAAGGGATTGAAGAGGTCTGTGTCAGACATTCCTATCACTTCAGAAATTACAAAAATCAGGTGCTATCTATTGGTAATTTGGGTCAAGGATAAAATATTAGAAAAAAATTCTCTTAGCACCCCTATAGACAAGGGTATTAGAAACTGTCTCATGAACCAGGGAAGAGGCCAAATATTAGAACAAAAGCCTCTCCTAGTGCTGTTGCTTCTAAGGAAATTATAAGAGTTTTAGGAGCTCTCTGCCAGGAACTGGGGAGAATATCTATCTATCTATCTATCTATCTATCTATATATATATAGAGAGAGAGAGGGAGAGAGAGATTCGATATATATGTATATATATTTCTTATCACACATTGTTAGTTCTTTCTTAATCAGTTGCTGAAGTTTTATTTAAATATCCTGACATGATATTAATGAAAAAATCCAAATAAAATCAGGAATTTAGTTGCTAGTAGTACACCAGGGTTGATTTAGTTTTGAAGACTGAGCCTTGATTGTGCCATATGTTTATGTTAGGTTAAGAGATATATATGAGAATAAAATCTCTGCAACTTCCCTATAAAGCTAAAATTATCCTAAAACAAAAGGATATTTTAGAAAGAGTCTTCCCTTTTGTTGACCCTTGCTATTATTTTTCATTTTGCTTTGTTTTCTTTTTCATTGATCTGCGCCTCCAATACTATCTTTCTTTCTATTTGCTTCGGATTTTATCTGGTTTTCGGGCTGCTGGGTTGAATCAGATGTGTCATTTTGCCCACAGGCCACTACTCTGACCACGCGAACTCTGTCACTTAGGATGTCTTAACCTGTTACTTCCTCTTTCTATGTGTACATATCTATGACTTCCTTCTAGAGTGAAAGCAAAGGTTAAATGAAAGCTTTCCTTTAGAACACCTGGCATGTAGTAAGTGCCTAATAAATGTTGCAGTCATCCTCCTCCCCGCCCCCCATCATCAACATCAACTTTATAGGAGGAGAATCTGTGCCAGAAGTATTAGACACCAGGCTGGAGAGGTGGCTCAACAGGGACACTTGCCTGGCATGTGCGAGGACCTGGGTTTGATCCCCAGCACCACAAGCACAGCTAAGTAGAGGAAAAACAAAACAAAAAATCAGATGGAAAAGATAAAAAAAAATTAACAAACAAATGTATTAGATACTTGCGATGATTTTGATGGAGTTTATTTCTTGGTGATATTAGTTATATGTGGACACATGTCCCCATTTTTTATAATTCTATATTCTTTTATCATAAAACTCTTTAGAATGCCATTCAAAACTGATGATGATGAGTTATTTGGGGGATGTGGAAATGGGTGTGTAGGAAAAAATAGGCCTGGTAATTGTGTTAGACGTTGTTCTTGTGTGTTGTGTTGGACACCCTCCGCTTCTCCTTCCATAACTAGGCTCCACCCCTCCTCCACCTTCTCATCCTGATCTGCTTTCTAGCGGCCTAAACTCTATGGACTGAGTCAGCTGGCTTCCTTGAGCTTTTCTCAAAAGGAGATGTCAATAGGAGGTTGAAGGTGAGGAGAAGATGTTCAGAGCATGGATTCCCTTGGTTCTCCTGTTGACCACAGTTCCTGTTAAGTAGTTCTTGCTAAAGTGACAACAATAGGGGTCCCCAAGTTCAGGTAACCTATTCCTCCTCTTTCCTTATATTGTTCCTTCAAGCCTAAGACTAGTTACAGTTCCTGGACATCATTAGCATTGCAATATTTCCTCACAGATGTCCCTTAACCGTGTTAACGTCTTTATAAACAGTCCCTTTATTAAAGTCTTCTCAATTAACCTGTTTAAGTGTGCTATCAGTTCCATCACTAATGAACGTGTGTTCTACCAGATACAATTTAATTTGCCACTCTTGGTGAATTTGGAACAGTGATATTAAAAATGGCACTCAAGGTTCATAGAAAATTAGTCCTATATGCTTATTTTCAATTACAAATGTTGACAAATAAAATCACTGAAAAACTGATTCCCTATACTCACCGTTAGATATAATGCTTCCCCCCCATTATTTCAGTGCCTATAACCAAGAATATTGCAGGGTGCATAAAGATATTATAAGACCAGTCAAAGTTTGCAAGCATTTACTGATTGTCAGGCATCCTGCCAAGCTGTTTTAATCCTTGAAAGAGCATCAAAGGGTAGTTACCACTACTCTCCACTTCGCTTTATACACAATGAAATGGAGATATGGAAAAGTTAAGAACTTTGTTCAAGATGATATGGGAAATAAGTTGTCAGGCTGTGATTTCATCCCGGGAATTTGGATTCCCACACCAGCAAGCACTTGGGACCATTGTGTTATAATTGACCCAACAATGCAGCTATGAGATGTCTTTGCAGCCAATTACAAAATGTGAATTTGTCTGCCACAGTTTTAGCATGAAGTAGACAACACCCTCAAAACTAGCTCTTTGTGGAATATTTAATAAAGTACATACTTCAGGGTTTAGGGAAACCAATAGGGATGGTGCCCTGACCCAGGGCAGGTTAGTTATGGCAAGGAGCTATTATTGTCACTCTAAGGGGGTTGAGGAATCTGTCCAGAGACAGAGGAGACCTCTACTTGGGACTTTCAGCCTCTCGACACATCACAGGAAATACTGAAAGGATATATCAGGCTTTAGGAGGAATAGG
The DNA here is from genome assembly GCA_004027875.1 of Aplodontia rufa. Taxonomy (NCBI): domain Eukaryota; kingdom Metazoa; phylum Chordata; class Mammalia; order Rodentia; family Aplodontiidae; genus Aplodontia; species Aplodontia rufa. The sequence goes on from PVKS010030579.1 coordinate 17,360, forward strand.
AAAAGTTTTATTAGGAAGTGAGGGTACTCACTCTCAGGACCAAATATTGAAAGCGAGATTCACTGTTGAGGCTTAAATTTTTTTAAAATCACATTTTCATCATTGTGACCAAAAAAACCAAAAAACAAAAAACAAACAAACAAACAAAAATGCTGAACAGCCTAGAGGAGGAAAAATTTATTTTGGCTCACAGTTTCAGAGATTCAATCCATGGTCCGCCGGTTCCATAGCTCTAGGCTGATGAGACAGATGTCATGGTAGAGGAAAGCAGCTCAGAACATGGCAATGAGGAAGGAGAGAGAGAGAGAGAGAGAGGGAGAGAGAGTTCTGCTTATCAAAGACAGAATGGAAATCCCAATGGCATACCTGCAGTGACCACCTCCTTCAGCCTACCCTATGTGTCTAGTTAACCCCCAGTTAATCCCTTGCAGTAGATTAGTGCCCTGACCAGGTTATGATTCTCATAACTCAATCATTTCACTCTGAATATCCTTGTAATGTCTGACATGTGAGCTCTTAGGGAACACCTCAAATCTAAACCACAACAGGAGTTGTCATCTACTATGGTAATGGGAATAGCATATAAGGGAATGCTGTAGTCTTAAATAATTTAAAGCTGTTGACTTCTTTGGATCAGTAGATTGAATACTAGAAATTTTATAGAATTAAACAATTGGACAAATGTTTTTAATTATGTTGTTTAAATCCACACTCATTGAAGGTATATTCTTTCCTAAAAGATCATTTTCCAATCTGTAAATTAATTTTCTAATCCATGAGTCTATCAATCAAGAAAACAGAAACTCCTGAGACTCAACAATACTAGACTGGCTATCGTTACCTTTCCAGAGTGGGCTCCCCACCCTATTCTTTCTCCACTATCTTACTTTACACCAATAATATAGCTATACTTCATTTAAAATATTATTAAATCATTTCTTCAAGCTAGTGACTTTCTTAAAGAAACAGGAGCCAGAATATAGTTATATAAATGGAGAAGTGAATTATAACTCTTCCCAGGGAAGGAAGAAAGAAAAGTCTCCGGGCTATGTTTGATTCAATCTATTATATTCCTCTGGAAGGGCATATGTACTTGAGTATACATCAGGGATTGTATTTTATGTATTCTGTTTTGTCCATGCTAACATTGTATACATCTTATAGACATGAAAATTGATTGATTGCCTATGATTGGAACAAAGCCCTAATTCTGTCACTTCAACCTGTGTTTCTCAAGAGAGTAAAAAGAGAAGATAAAGGTGCTTTTGAAGGGGATGCTTGGATACGAGTGTGGACATTTAAAAAAATTCTTATCAATGATTGGGGAGTGCTTTTTGTGGCTAAGGACACTAAGTGACCTACACTGCTCTAGACAGTCTAGCATAATGAAGAATTTATCTTCACAATAGTGCCCAATTAAGAAATACTGATCTTTGCCACCCTAAAATAAAGTTGAAGAACACCGAAATCATTTTTTGTTTAGAAGTGAAAAATGAGAATATTCATGTATTTTTTTATGCATTTTTATCATGTGTCTATGTCTTTTTATAAAAATGTGGTAGGGGAAGAAATTACATTTTTATAAAGAAATCTTATGGGTATTAATGAAGAAAGTTGAAGAAGAATTGCCATGCTCTAATGTAGTAGAGGACCATGTGAGGCCTATTGAATTCTGGAAGCCTCGTTTTACATTATAGTTAAAACTGCTATGAAAAGGTAAAGATCCGTTCTGTGGATTGCCAGCATTTATCAGTGTTTCAGGCAGTGCTTTTTAAGCAGCTGCACTTGTTCTGGAAAGATGTTTCTGGGAAGCCTTCTTATTAAACTCGTCTCCTGTCTTGCAGTGGATGAATTGAAGCCCGGCCATTGGCTCACGGGCTTTCTTGATTTTGTCAGTAATGTAAACTGACCGGAAGGCAGAGCTCTGATTCAAGAGGTGCAGGCAAGGACCAGCACCTGGGATAATTCAGTTGCCGTATTAATCTTCCCATTTCCAGGCCCTTCCAGTTCACGTTTTCTACTCATACACATGCGTGGATGAGTTCTCTACTACAGTGGTTTTTAATTTATATTCAGTGTTTACAAAGCACTTCTTGGGGGTCACCGTGGAAGAAAACGGGGTGGGCACTGGGGTGCAAATAGGGTGAGGGCTCTATGCAGTCTGACCCCAGAGCACCACAGTGCAGATCAGGTTCAGTTCTAGCTCTAGGGCTATGTGACCCTGAGCAGACTGCTGAATCCCTGTAAGCTTTAGCCTCTCCATCTGTAAAATGGGGCAATAAGAATATTTTGCATCATGGAGTTTTTGTAAAAAAAAAAAAAAATAAATGAAATGACAGAAGCAAAAGTATCTGACCCTTCCTCAACAGTCAGAAAACACAGTGTGTATTTGTGCATATCTCATCCTAAGCTGCCTCACCAGCTTCAACTCCTTGACAGTTCCGCACCATACACTCTAGTTCCATCAACGAACCAGTTAGTGTTTCTGAAACTACCTTCCTTTTGTGGCCCATGCTGCCCTTCCTGTAGAAAACCCCACTCTTTTTTTTTTTTTTTTTTTAAGAGAGAAGGTCAGTGACAGAGAGACACAGACAGAATCAATTTTTATTGAGTTTTTCACATGGTTTTCATTGCTCCGACACTTAGTTGTGTATGTGGGTGCTGGGGTTTGAACCCCATGTACTTTTGTATGCCAGGCAGGGGCTGTAACCGCTGAGCCACCGCTCCAGCCCCCCCACTCTTCTTTTTGATGCGCAATCACACACTCTTTCTAGATTCAGCAAACGTACCCACCAGGTTCACTCGTCAGAATGAATCACAGTCTCCTGTCTCTTGGCTTCTAAGGCAGTTACACAGCAAATATCCAGAACCAAACTCCTTTTTTAAAAAAATTTTAAAGACAGAGAAGGAGAGAAAGAGAGAGAAACAGAGTCAATTATCATTTATTTTTCTATCTGGTTTTGTTTTTCTGACATTTAGTTGTGTATATGGTGCTGGGGTTTGAACCTAGGTCCTGAAGCAAGTGCTCCAACTGCTGAGCCACTGCTCCAGCCCCACACTGCCAAGGTTTAGAAAAGATCATGATTGCTCTAATCTAATGACAACAGTCTTGTTCTTGGCTTTCCCAAGTCCCTTTGAATTGGGGAGTGGTCATGTGACTTACTTCTCGCCAACAGGATATGAAGGCAGGTCTTCTGGAGTAACTGATGGGGAAACCTTTACTGGTGTGGCTGCTCTGCTTCTCTCTCTCTCTTTTAAATTTATTTATTAACATACACAATATTATGGGTCATTTTGACATAATTATGCAAACATGGAATATAATTTGTTCCAATTCAGCCCCTAGTACTTCCCTTTTCTTTCCCCTCCTCCCTCCTGTTCTCTTCCCTCTACTCTAGATTTTCTGCTGTTTACTTTTAGCTTTTTTATGGTATCTTGCGGATGATAGTTGATGGTGAGATTCACACCAGTACACAAGAAAGTTAGGTCGGATTCATTCCACTGAATTTCCTTATCCCACTCCTCTTCCCTTCCCTTCATTCCCCTTTGTCTGCTCCACTGATCTTTCTTTTATTTTTTTTATCCCCTTCTGGATTAACTTTTGCATATCAAAGAAAACATTCAACCTTTGACTTTTGGGGACTGGCTTATTTCGTTTAGCATGATAGTCTCCAGTTCCATTCATTTACTGGTAAAAGCTTTAATGTCATTCTTTATGGCTGCATAATACTCCATCCATTGATGTTCACTGTTATGGTTTGGATGAAAGATATCCCCCAAAAGCTCAATATGTGGGATGGTGCAAAAAGACAACTCAATCAGTGAGCTATATTTTGTATCATCTGAGTGGGGTTTCTTTCTGTGCTTGGTAATGCAATGCCTTGAGCTGTTTCCCTTTGCCACACTCTTCCACCATGATGTTCTGCCCCACCTTGATCCCAGGAATGGAGCCTGCTGCCTATGGACTAAGACCTCTGAAACAGAGAACTCTCAAAATAAACTTTTCCTCCTTTAATTGCTCTTGTCAGGTCCTTGGATCACAGCAATGAAAGAGCTAAAACAGGCATCTAGGCTGGTTTTATAGGTTGACTATTGTGAATTGCACTGTTATAAACACTGGTACAGACACACCTCCATAATATTCTGAATTTAAACTTTTTGGAAATATGCCAAGGTGTGGGATAGCTAGGTCATATGGTGATTCCATACCGCTTTCCAGAGTGGTTGTAATTTTTTGCAGTCCTACCAACAAAGCATTAATATACCTTCCCAGCCATATCCTCACCACCAGCATTTATTGTTACTTGTATTCTTGATAATTTCCAATCTTACTGGAGGGAGATGAAACCTTAACGGGTCTGGTGATTTGCATTTCCCTGATTGCTAGAGATGTTGAACAATTTTTCATACATTTATTGGGTATTTATATTTCTTCTTTTGAGAAGTATCTCTAGTTCTTTTGCCCATTTATTAATTGGGCTACTTGGGGTTTTGTTTGTTAGTTTGTTTTTTGGGTGTTAGTATTTGGGTTCTTTTATATATTCTGGATATTAACGACCAAACTGAGGAGCAGGTGGCAAAGATTTTCTCCCATTCCTTAGGCTCACTTTTCAGACTCTTATCTGTTCCCTTTGCTATGATGAAACTTTTTAATTTAATGTCATCCTTCTTATTGATTCATTTCTTGAGATTTAAAAATCGTATTAAGGAAGTTGATATCTGTGCCCACATGTTGGAATATTGAACCTACATTTTCTGCTCGCAGTTAGAGAGTTTCTGGTCGAATTCCTCGGTCTTTGATCAACTTTGAGTTGACTTGTGCAGGATGAGAGATGGAATCGAGCTTCATTCTTCCACATAGGAATATCCAGTTTTCCTAGCACCATTTTTAGAAAAGGCCATCCTTACTCCAATGTATTTTTGGCAACTTTGTCAAGAGTCCGGTGACCGTATCCATGTGAGTGCACTTTACGTCATCTATTCTACCCCAGGGTATTCATTTCTCTTTTGGTGCCAGTACCCTGCTGCTTTTGTTACTATGGCTCTGTGGTATAATTTGAGGTCCAGTATTGTGAGACTTCCAACATTACCTTTTTTGCTTAGGATTGCTTTGGCTATTCTGGGTTTATTACCCTTCCAAGTGAATTTTAGAACCGATTTTTTTCCTAATTGTGTGAAGAAGTCATTGGTATTTTGATGGGAATTTCGTTGACTCTGTATAGCTCTCTTAGTAGCATGACCATTTTTGATAGCATTAATGCAGCATATCCAAGAACATGGGAAGGCTTTCTGTTTCCTAAGGTCTTCTTCACTTTCTTTCTTCAGTGTTCTGTAGTATTCGTTGTAGAGGTCTCTTAACTCCTTCCTTTAATTTATTCCTATTTAATGTTTTTTGAGGTTATTGTGAATGGAATAGTTTTCTTAATTTATTTTTCTGTAGATTCATTATTGGAGTATAGGAAAGTGATTGATTAATGGTTGTTGATCTTATATTCTGCCACTTTGCTAAATTTGCAAATAGAAGTCTTTTGTTTGAGGGATTTTGTTGTTTTGTTTTTGTTTTTGTCTTTGAATATCATCAGCAAACAGAGATAATGACCTCTTTTTTTTTCTATTTGTATTCCTTTCATTTCCTTCTCTTGCCTGATTGCTCTGGCTAGAGCTTCAAAAACTGTTAAATAGGAGTGGTGAGTGTGGACATCATCCTATTCCTATTTTTAGAGGAAATATTTTCAATTTTCAATGTTTTTGAAATTTTCTAGCTTATTCAAATGTAAATTTTCAAATTAGTTTCTAATGATACTCTGGATTTCAATAGTATCTATGGTGATAGCTCCTTTTTCATCTTTAATTTTGTTAATTGATTCTCTCTTTCATTTGGTTACTTTGGCTGAGAGTTTATCAATCTTGTTCATTTTCTCAAAGAAATGATTCTTTATTTCATTGATCTTTTGTATTTTTAAATTTTCAATTTCATTGATGTCAGGTCTAATTTTAATTATTTCCTGTCTTATTCTGGTTTTGGTATTAGCTTGTTCTTTTTCTAGGGCCTTAAGGTATGATGTTAGATTATTTCATCTCTACTTTTTTTTTAAAGAGAGAGAGTGAGAGAGGGACAGTGAGAGGAAGAGAGAAATCAATTTTATTTAGTTTTTCATTTGGCTATCATTGCTCCAACACTTTGTTGTGTACGTGTGCTGAGGTTCAAACCCATGTCCTCATGCATGCCTGCAAGTGCTGTAATTGCTGAGCCACCACTCCAGCCCCCAACTTCAATTTTGAAGGATAATTTTGCTGGATTAAGTAATCTTATTTGGCATCTTTTTTGTTTGCTTTATTTAGGTTTTTTTCAGGACTTAGTATATATTATTCCAAACCCTACTATCTTTTGGGGTGTGGATTGAGAAATCACTTGAAATCCAAATTCTCTTATTTCTAAATGTTTCCTGTCTTTTTTTCCCATGGTTTTTAATATCCTATCATTGCTCTGTGTATTAGGCATTTTCATCATAATGTGTCTTGGAGAGGATCTTTTTTGATCTTACCTATTTGTAATTCGATATGCCTCTTGTATTTGGATTTTTATCTTGTTCCTAAGATTTGGAAAGTTTTCTAATATTATTTCATCAAAGAGATTAAACATTCCTTTAGTCTATATTTCAGAGCCTTATTCTACCCCAATGATTTTCAAATTTGGTCTCTTAATGTCATTCCAGATTTCTTGAATATTCTGGTAACGGTCTTTTAACATCTTTTCTCTGTTGTCAACTTTATTTTCAAGATTATATACATTGTCTTCAAGACCAGAAAAATCTATTCTCAAAGTAGACTAATCTATTGGTGATGCTTTCCATTGAATTCTTAATTTGATTCATTGCTTATTTC
>PVKS010030580.1:0-16493 GCA_004027875.1 Aplodontia rufa
GGGCAGTGAGAGAGAGAATCAATTTTATTGAATTTTTCATGTGACTTTGGTTGCTCTGACACTTCATTGTGTACATGGTGTTGGGGTTTGAACTCATGTCCTCCCGCATGCCAGGCAAGGGTTGTAACCACTGAGCCACCACTCCAACCCCTCTGCAGCTTATTTTTAAAATGGACATGTTTCTTTCTCTTCCTTTTCCCCTTCTCCTCCCAAACTTTCCCCCTCCCTAATCTGAGAGGAAAGGATTAGCACCATTCTTCCTCCTCATTATCTGTCCTTGAGCACACATTCACAATAGGAAAGAAGTAATACAGACTCGGGAATGGCACCAGTAGATCTAATAAATGACTGTCTCCCAAATTCACAAGTGAATTACAACTTGGAACAGAGAACAGGTGGAATGCTTTCTTTGAATCACCTCTTTAAAGACACCCTGTTCTCCCCAATGGGCAGAATCACAACCTTGGGGACAGAAGTCCTCTGTGTTATTTCTTTTCCTTTTTCTAAAACAAAACAAACAAACAAAAAAAAAAGAATCAAATTAAATAAGCCCTGCATCATGTCTTCTTTGGGTCACCCCAAAATCTTAACACGACTCCTAGCTATTTTAGATTCTTTTCTATGAGCTCCTTCAGGGCAGGCACCCTCCTTACTGGCCCCCGTACTTATACCACAGTGCCATGAAAAGTGTGGTACGGAGTACGCACTTGAAAATTTGTTCCATGAAACATTGGATGGATGCATGAGTAAAAGAAAGAAATGCAATAATTTCTCAAAGTGTTTCTAGATAAAGAGAATATACTGGATAACTCCATATTAAATAATGTGTGTAGTAAAGTTCTGTCAGATGAATCATGTACATCAAATGAGATGATTTTTCTTGTTTAAAGATTGTAGTCACTTAGACTACAAATTTTAAAGCCATTACCTTATTCACAGCATGTGTCTTCCTACACCCATTTTGAAGAGTTAGCTTGTTAATAATATCTGAGATCACAGAGGCAGTTTAGGGCTTAAAGTGCATGTTTTATTGTAGATACAAGACTAAGCATCCAAACCGTAGTCAGACAAACAGTTCTGATGAATTAGGACCCAAATTCTTCTTTAACCAAAAGATTTCTCTTTACTTTTACATTTGAGCAAGTATTGACTACTAGGCACAAATTCCACCTAAATGACTAATATTTCCAGATGTTCTAGATTGATCAAAGCCCTAGCTAGCCAACAGTCTTTACGAGAGAGGTACATATAACTTATACTTAGGCTTCCAGTAATGCTGACAACACTATGTCACTCAAAGGCATCAAAGTTATTGTTGGGAATGTGCTGGGGTCATTTTATGTGGATAATAGCATATTTAGATAAGAGTATTACCTCATGCTCCAGGACCTCAATTCCAGGAGGAAAGTGAGAAGCAGGTGTTTGGGTAGCTGTGACAAAACAATTTAGATAAATTTTAGTAAGCTTAAACATATTTATGCAAAATAATCACAAAAAGGTTGTTTAAAAGGCTTTTAGGATCAATAAAACCATTTGCTTTAAAAATAAAATTATTCCTAATTATTTTAAAGTGATTAAAAGTAGAAACAAAACAATGTGCAGGATCAAGATAAATTAAATAGTTATTCAATCATTTTATTCTAGTATATGTTCTGTTAACTTTTTTCAAAAATTCCCTCAGATTCCAACAACGTGATCAGAGAACAGATTCTCTTCCAACCTAGTTGCAGTATTTATATAATCAAAGTTGACCAGAAATAGTTTTTTCGGCAAGACAACTGTCCCTCTAGAGATATCCACACCATACATTTTGCTGGAATTTGTTCACAGAGTCCTTTTGCCCTGTCATCTCCTTCAGCAGCCTCAATGACAACTCAGCTCATTCTGGAAAAAAGAAAAGAAGATTGCACTTTGATTTAAGAAGTAGGACATATGAAATATCAGAAACATATGTTTATGATATTATATAAAATATAACATAAAACTTGTGGACCTTCTTACATGATCCACGGGATTATAGTTCCATCACATTCTTCCATCAGTAATGTGTCAAGTCTGAGATCATCTCTCATGCATCATGGAAGCGATGATATAAAAGCTAACGTGTCCAGTACAATGAATTTTACAATTTCATTGGCTTTGAATTTATTAAAAAAACATTTATCAGTGTTCAAACTATAGGGAAATTAGCACTTGTTGGGGACTGTCTTGTATCTTATCTCATTAAAATGTCACAAAAATCCTAAGAGACAGACATAACCCCACATTTATTAATCAAACAACTAAGACACCTAGAAGCTGAATAATTGGTCAAAAGTCACACAACATATGTGTGGAAATCTTTCCTACTCTATGATTCTGACTTTGATTTCTTCTATTTTTATTTTATGCATATATTTTTTCACTTTTTGTTGTCTTGTATGCTTACTACCATTGGTCTTATTTTCTCCTCTCCTGGAAAATTAATATTTCCCAGTATAATGATTTTGCACAGTGTGCCTTTTTTGGCCAAACACAATCATACTCTATCCAGTAATTTACTTCTCTAAATAATCGTAAAGATTGAAACTGAAGCAATGCCACATTTGTTTTTGAAAGATATCCTGTAAAAACACACTAGAAGTATCTTCCAATAAGGGGGTACCACCCCTGGATCGAGTAGAGTGTGATTATAAGTAATCTGACCAGTAATATAGCTATGCGATGCACTGTGTGGTTTTTCAGATCTTCTGCTAATGAGTTTAAGCACAATAACTAAAAGGATGTGAAGTAGAAAATGCAAGTTACAATCCTGGAGAAGTCCCATATGAAATGATGCAGCAGAGCTACTCTCTGACAAAAAGATCTAAAGACCAGGAGCCAGGGTATGTTAAGGGACGTCGAGCTACTTGGACAGTAGCATTGGTGCTATAATTAAATGAGATTGGAAGCTGACCATGAGTAAGGACAGTTCATGTGAATTGCTGCAGTACCATGCAGAAGCTTGATTTTAACAAAACATGCTATCTGGAAAATAACTATTATTCACATATTGGTATTTTTAGCTGAGAGAAAGCTATATTACTGCTATATTACTGCTTTTTTCATTGATTTGTGAACTCATTCATTCACTTAGGAGTCAGTTGGCTGTTGCAGGAACTCTGCTAAGTGCTGAGAATACAAAATAACTAAGGCAATGAAATACACTCACAGGATATGTAGTCATTATGTATTTCCTTTCCTGTATGTCTACACTTTGATATATCCTATTCCCTCCAACTGGGGTGATTTTCTATCTTGTCTTTAATTGGCTACTTGATCTTTGTCATAAAAAACTCAAGTGGAGTTGCCCCTAGACATCTCACCTTATTTTTAGTGTGGGGGTCCATCTTCTGTTTCCCTACTATAGCAACGTAGCCTCTTTTCTTAGAACAGTTATCAGTAAAGAGTGTAGAAGCACCTCTCTAACTAACTTACTAGTCTCTAAGCTCTTTTAGGGCAAGAATTGTGTCTTGCCTTTTTTATGGTAGGCGATCAATTTGCATGATGTATACAAGTTAAATAAATTATCAAATCCTATTTGGATAGATCTGAAAAAAATAAACTGGTAGACGGAAGAAACACTTTCATGGATGACAGGAGGTATTTGTAGACAGGAAGGTATAAAAATGCATGCCATTATCAGAGAATTTTAAGCAGGAAAAACAGAATGAAATTACCATTGGTGGACTGGAGCAGTGGCTCAGTGGTCATGGTGCTTGCCTATTATGCATGAGGATGCAGGTTCAAGCCCCAGCACCACGTACACGACTAAGTGTCAGAGTAACAAAAGACACTTGAAAAACTAAATGAAATTGATTCTCTCTCTCTCCCTCTCTCCCTCTTACTGTCCCTCTCTCTTTCAAAAATGACTATTGGTATATGAGGGAGGAGCAGGAAATAATAGACACAAATGTAGGGATTGTATAATGAAGGAATAATAGGTCCTGCATATCAGATCAGATTTTGTGTAGTAAGTGGTGAGCCAAAGACCAAGGGCTGAAATACAAAGAATAACCTTACAGTGAGGCTGGTAGGAAGTAGTATAGAAGCAAGAGAATCAAATCATGAAGCACGTATAATGACAGTCATGGTAGCCATCAGTGCCAGAAGCCACAGAAAAGGCCAACATAAGGCATCTCAAGAAGATTGCACCGTTGGCAGTTCATTGGTGACCTAAGTGATAATGTCAGGTGACAGTAAGGAACAAGGTTAGAATGAATTTCAGACAGAAAGAGATGTACTAGTGAAAATGATTTAAAGCCTTAGATTTGACAGATTGTCAGAGAAATCTAGCCAGGGGTGATATGCTGTTGGGACAGGCTTTTTAATATCCAAAATCTCAAGCAAGTTTGTAGAGTAAGGGGAAGATGTCAGTGGAGAAAAACAGAAGATGAATGCATAGTAGACAGAGGAGATAATTTATCACACAAGGTGTTGAAGGAGATGGCACTTAAAGCAAAGAGGAAGAATGAATGTTTTGGACAGGTGGGAGGATACAGTTCCCTCTGAGTCTGAGATGAAAAGTGAAGACAGGTGCAATCATAGATAAGTGTGTGGGAAGGGAGTTCCTCGACGTTCCCCCTAATGGATTCTTTTCTCCATGAAATCAGAGGCATATGTTGCAGCGAGAAGATGGGGAAAGGAAACCTTGAACAGCAGCTTGATGGGAAATGGTGAAAGGATGGGGAGGCTCAGTGAGAGTAAGACAGGAAGAACCCGGAAACAAGCGTGGGGTTTCATAGCCCACAGGGGAAGGCTGCAAATGGGTGTTGGCACCACTCCAGGCTGTGAGGGGACTTTTTCCAGCAGCAATTGGGAGCCCCTGAATGAGGAGTAAAGAGACCTGAATTAGCTCACAGATGCGGGTTGACATGATGGAGCGATAAAAGAAAGAGAACTGGATGAAAGAAGTGTGACCCACGAGGCAAACAGCATGGATTGGAAGCCATGCAGTTCATCACCCAAACAGGCGCACTTGATTGTGAAAGGTGCTGCCATTAGTATTTGTGCCAGGACACTAGAGATAAACCACTGCTCACACAGGAAAGTAAGTGAAGAGCATGACAGATTTTTAAAAAGGGTGGTGATGGTAAATGAACACTCTTGATTACGTGGATGGAATGGCATGGCTGTAACCCAGATGTGAAGCACAGGAGAGTCAGAGATCTCGGCATACGGGCCTTAATTTTTGGAAAAGGAACACTGATTCGTGTTAAGTGTGGATGGAAGGGTGGCTCTTTAAAGTGGAGCAGAGGTGATGAGGAGACAGAAGAATCTCGAGGCTACAGTGTGGAATCTGGTTGTCTCTGTGATAAATGTTAAGACTTGAATTTGCGGCCGGGTCCCATGCTTTCAAAAGTTGGAGTTAGGCACTGTGGTGGTGGTAAATGACTGTTAGTAGAAAGTTTGCCAGATACTAGATAAAGAAAGGTAAAGAAGCAAGGGAATTAAAAGAAGTCTGTTAATTTCCGATGACAGAAAAGTTTTCTTTATTATTGGGCAGGAGACTCAAGCACAGATGCCAGCTCTAACCATGTGCTGAGGCCAGAGAACCGAAAGATATCCAGTCACATCATGCTACCCTGAACCACTGATTTTTCCACTTTTGCCTTAGTTTTCTTCATAAAATGAAGATTGTATTTGAATTTGCTTTATGGTATTGCAGAAATTATTAAACAAGGTCCTACATACAGCACTAAGAAGATACATTTGCACACGCTAGGTTCTATGTGGTAGTGCTGGCATGCATCATTATCATGTCTCATTCGAATTTGGGCAGAGTCTAGGCATGTTTCCCTCTCCATAGCCTAGCGTCTGCATGTGATATGCACGGGCAGAATTGCTCTTGAATGGACCACAATCACCCAAAGTCAATGTTGAAGGACAGTAGAGACGGTTGCAGCAGGAAAATAGAACACATAGGGAGCAGATTCTGAAATGGAGTCCTGTGGATGACAGAGATGCTACTTAACTAACAAAGCTGTAGGACAGATCCCTTTCTGCATTGCAAGCATATTGGGAGGAAACTTTGACCAGACCAGTGTCTACAGCCACACATGAAGGCGTAGTATCCTAAATTGTGTCATCGTTTCCTGGCATTTTCTCCTTTCTTCCTTCTATGGACATTTTTACAATCTCAACTCCATTGGTTTTGGGTTTAGTCAAGGAGTATGACCAGCTGTGATCTGCATGACACCTGAACAGACCCTTCAAGAAGCTTAAGTTCAATTAGCAATTTTGCTTTCTCCTCTGCCACAGAAGTCCTCAGGTGAGTCTGTCCCTCCCTTCTAGGTCCCAGAGTGAGAAAACTTAAGAGAAGACCCTTAACAGTCCACCTACTGTGTAACACAGGTGCAAAATAAGCATTTATTTTTTGAAATCATCTGTGCTGTTGAAATTTCATTTCAGAAAATTTATACCAAACTTTTTAAAAGAAGTTGGAGTTCAATATATAAAATAAAGAAAATATAATTGGTTTTAGGTTAATGAGATGGTTATATAAGGAGGATAACTGTCAGCACAGGGTAGAAAAATGGAGACTCCTCAGTGCAAAATATTTGGTAAAATTTTTATTTGCAATAATTTTGAAAACAAAATATGCTTTGACTTCAGCTGGAAATATTGTTTAGCAAAACTCATTACTGTACCTTCATTCTCATATTTCTTAACTTTTTCATGTTTCTGAACTTCATATGATAGAACTTCTTTCTAGGAGAAGTTATTAACTATTAAGAATTGAGGGCTGAAACACTGGCTCGGCGGTTATGGTGCTTGCCCAGCATGCGCAAGTATGTGAGTTCAAACCCCAGCACCACGTACACTCACAGCTTCAAAGGCTACAAGAAAAACTAAATAAAATTGATTCTCTCTTTCTCTCTCACTGTCCCTCTCTCTTTAATAAAAAAGAATTGAATTATAGCTGAAAATTTACATTATTAAATTCAGTCTCATTTTATCAAGTAAAATTCTATATTTTCTATAGCATTATTGCTTGTACTGTTTTGTTCTAAGGGAAAAGAAAATGAATGGATGATACACATTGAGTATCTTTAAGAAATATTAAATTCTAAAAATCTCAAAAAACAAGATTTTAAGAAAAAGAAATAAGTGAAAACTAACATCCATTTTGCTCATGATATCTTATACAGAGTTAAAAACTGGTAGGATAAAAAAGATTTCATGTAGGTGAGGAACACAAGTTTTTTCTTTCTGGTATAGGATGTCCTTTATTCTTAATCTGATAAACATGTAAGGTTAATTCAAGAGTTATTTCTTTAAAATAAATTTAATTTACAATTTGTAAGATATTTGATAATTTTACAAAGAATATCTAACATAAGAAAGAAAGAAAACAACTTACCTATTTTAATTGCTTTATGGTAATCACTGCTGGCAGTTTGATATATAGTCTTCAGGGTTTTTTTTCCATTTATATATTAATGTATTTTGAAATTTTTCTATGCCCATTCTTTTTAGGTTAGATTTTCTTTTCATCTAGCATTATTTAAGAATACTTTCTGGTGGTATTGACATTCTCTAAATGGTGACTTTATTGACATTGTATGATTTCCAAAATATTTCCTGATTTTTAAATCAATCTTCATGTATTGAGGAGCATTGTCATATCTCAAACCATGAGTGAGGGTAAATGCCTGCTGTCCTCATGTTGAATCACGTTTTCTTGCTTCATTTGAACAGATGAACATCTGTGACAGTTTTCAGTGCTGATTAGCATGCAGCTCCAAGATGTATATGTCTTCTACAGAAGATGAAAAACTTTGGGAAGAAGACCATGCAACACCTGCAGATTAACTTTTTTCTTCTATTAGAGAATTTCTTAAAAGATTTTTAGAATACAAAATGAAGGAAGGGAGTTGAAACAGAATGTCAACAAAGGCACCCAACATCTGTTGTGAGAGGAGGTAATGAGGAGGGCCTGGCAAATGTCTCCTCTTCAGAACATGAACTCACTTAACTGGTAGACTCAGCTGCGCAATGTGAGAAACTTTCTGCTAATTATCCTAACCAATGCAGGATAAATCTTGCTTCCGCTCTGGACTCTTTTGGAAAATACATTCTTCTAGCCGAATTCTGCATCTGAAGGAAGAACAGATTGAATATTGTTAAGAAATTGTGCACCAGTGAAGGAGAAAAAAATTACTGATTGAATTTCACTCTCTTTTTCTAAAAATGGCATGTCACTACCATTGAAGGAATCAATCTATCATACTATTGTGTGTATAAATATCAAAAGTTGCATATTTTGTTTATTTAAAAATTACACAATTGTGTGCATTCTTAAACTTGCCTTTTTTCACTTAAAATATACTTTTCTCAAAAATAATATAAATGTAAAAGAAAGGCCATAAAATGAGGAACAAGACAAACAAGAGATAGTATAATGAGACTGAAATATCCTCTATTCCTGTTTACAAATATGATTCTATTATAGAAAAAAACCTAAATACTTTGGTAAAAAAAAAAAACTAATGTAACTAATAAGTTAAATAAAATTTCAGGATATAAAAATCAACATACTAAAATCAGCACTTTTATATGAAAATAATGAGAATGGTGAGAAACATATCATGAAGGAGTACCATTCATAATTTTTACAACAAATAAATTAAATAAGTAAGATTAAGTTTAGCCATGGAAGCCCAAGATATCTACAATGAAAATTACAAAGTTCTGATAAAATAAAGAGGATAAGAAAAATGGAAACAACTTCTACATCCAATAATGTGAAAAAAATGATATTCTTAAAATGTCCATAGTACCCAAAGTAATGCACAGACTCACTGCAATCCCCATCAAAACACTAAAAAAATCCTTCACAAAAGTAGAAAAAAATTATAAATTTCTATGGAAGTACAAGAATTCTGAATAGTCCGAGCAATCTTGAATAAGAAAAACAAAGTTGGAGTTATCTCACAATTTGACTTCAAAATATACTACAATGCTATAGTAATTAAAACAGCATACAATTGTCATGCAAATGGAACCACAGACCCATGGAATGGAATAAAATGCTCCAACATATCTTCACATGTTTACTGGCACTAAATATTCAACAGATTTGTGAAAAATGATACATTTGAGAAAGGATAGTCTCTTCAATAAATGAATCAGGGAAAACTGGATAGTCACAGGTAGAAGGTTGAAACTGACTCCTATTTCTCACCCTATTTAAAAAGCAACTCAATTTGCATTAAAAACCTATATGTATAAGGTGAAACGCTGAAGCTACTAGAACAAAACATAAGTGAAACATTTTATGACATCAGAATCAGCAATTTTTTCCCAGAAACTCCCAAAACTTAGGAAATGAAAGCAAAAAAAATAGATAAATGTGATTATGCCCACTAAGAAATATATGTAAAGCAAAGAAAACACTCATGGAGTGCAGAGATAACCTACTGAATGGAAAAAGTGTCACAAACCAATCATTGGACCGAGAATTACAATTCAGAATACATAAGGAATTTTCAAATATCCATAACAACAAAAAAAACCACAAATAATCAAATTAAAAAATTGGGCAAAGGATATGAATAGACCCTATGAAAAGAAGAATCTCAAGTGTCCAACAAATTTATGAAGAAATGCTCAGCTTCATTAGTCCTCTGGGAAATTGCAAATCAAAATCACAATGAGACATCATCTCAACCTAGTTAGAATGACTGTTATTAAAAAGTGGGGCTGGAACAGTGGCTGAGCTGTTACTGTACTCGCCTGGCATGCACAAGGATGTGGATTGGAACCCCAGCATCACGTACACAATGAAGTGTTGGAGCAGTGAGAGTCACATGACAAACTAAATAAAATTGATTCTTTCTCTCTCCCTCTCTCACTGTCCCTCTCTCTTAAAAAAAGAAAGAAAGAAAGAAATAGCATATGCTGTTAAGGATATGGTGATTAAAAAAAACTCTAGTGCTCCACTGGTAGGAATATAAATTAGCACAGGCCTTACAAATTAGTACCACAGCATTACAGTATATTTTAAAGTCAGATATTATGACTATAGAGATCAGAATGGAAGTTTCTAAAAACATCTAAAATAATAACTACTATATGACTCAACACTTCTGGGCATACTAGTACATTAAAGAGACAACTACATATTCATGTTTATTGGAGTACTATTCACAACAACTAAAATATGTAACCAACATAGATGCTCATCAGAAAAATGGACACAGTATTATTCAATCACAAAGAAGAATGAATTTGCAGCAAGATGGAAAAAGTAGGAGGATATTATGTAACAGGAAATAATCTCTGAACTTAACACTATCCCCAGCAACAATACCCCAAATTGAAAAGTAAAGACTCAAAAAAATTATGAACTGCGAATGGACTAGAAAAAAGTATAACATATGTCAACATTTTCTACTGTTTACATAAAAACATGTACATATGTTCCCAAAATTTAGGGAACTCTTGGTAGTTCTTTTAAAAAAAATATTTCTTGATTTAATTCTCTTCTTTTGGTAGAGAATTAAATCAAAGAAGAGAGAATAATTAAAACAAAGAAGTAATAATAATAAAATCTTCCCAAGATTTCCCTAAATTAGTATCAAATGTTAAACCAGAGATCCAAACGTCTGGAGAGCATAAATTCAGACACAAATCTCATCCAAAAAATGAAGGAAAAAAATAAAAAACACATGCTCATCTCACCAAAAGCAAAATAAAGGTGTCAGATAAAATTTCACACCCTATCATAATAAAAATCTTCATAGATTATGTATAGATGGAGTGAATCTCAGTACAATAAAGCTCACATACCCAGAGTCCATATATCATATCTGTTCCGGTCCAGCCAGGTTCTGACCTGAGGGACGGGCTGGGGATGAGAAAGACCACAGGCCGGAGACCCGAAATGGTCTTTCTTTGTCCAAACTTTACTTTCCTTTTTATATATCCATACTTTACATCTCTCTTTCAAGGCAACGTTCATTTGTACTTCTACAACAAAATGCCTAACGTTAAGTAATCTCAAACAAGTCAAGGCAACTCTACAAGACTCTATGTCGGAACAAACATGGACAGCAATTTCTCACAGTTCTGAAGGCTGGGAAGCTCAGGAGCAAACCATAGGCAGGTTCGGCTGCTGACAAGAGCTCATCTTCCAAAGGAGCAGGGACACCACGTCCAGCAGCAAAGTGCGAGAGCTCTCTCCCGAAGGAGCAGGGACAGCACAGCCAGCAGCAAGTGCAAGAGCTCTTCTTCCGAAGGAGCGCAAGAGCCCCCGACTGCTGGCTGCAGCCTCTTCCATTAAAGGCCCTCACCCTGCTCCCTCAAGGCCTCTCTACATTAGCTTGTTCTTTGCCACACCTGGATTTCGGAGGCACACGTTTGAT
This sequence comes from Aplodontia rufa, assembly GCA_004027875.1. NCBI lineage: Eukaryota > Metazoa > Chordata > Mammalia > Rodentia > Aplodontiidae > Aplodontia > Aplodontia rufa. The sequence goes on from PVKS010030580.1 coordinate 11,388, forward strand.
CAGTAGGCCTCTACGCGCACCCCTTGAAGGATCTAGAATAATTGTCAAGTGATACCAATGCGAAACGTCTGAAGCCCGTGTCCACACCCTGTTTTTCAAGCTTAACAATACACAATCTAGCAGCCCCTCCTGAAGGAGCTTATGCAAACAGCAACAAGATCCAGGGCAGCTGATAAAGCAAAGGTCAGACCCCAACAATACCCAAGTATGAAAAGCTGAATGTTTTTCCTTTAATATCCGGGGGAAAAAAACAGGGAGGCTCACCCTCACCACTCTTTTTCAACCTAGTACTGAAATCCCTGGGCAGCAAAATTAGGAAAAGGAAAGAAAAGAAATCTATGAATTAGAAAGAAAGATGTCAAATTTTCACTCTTTGCATATGAGATGATCTAGTACATGAAGAAAATACCAAAGACTCTACCAAAAATACAATTAAATAAGTAAATAAATTGATGAAACTAGTTATTGATTCAGGAAAGTTTCAGGACACAAAATCAATATACAAAAATCAGTAGCATTTCCATACCTTAAAAATGAGCTATCTACAAAAGAGATCAAGAAAACATCCACTTAAAATTGTTAAAAATAAAATATTTAAGAATGAATTTAACAGGTCAAAGATTCATATACTGAAAGCTATAAAAGTAGTTGAAATAAGTGGAAGTAGATACAAATATTTGGAAACATGATTCATGGTCATGGTTAGAAGAACAACATGATTGCAATATCCTTATTAAACAAAACAATCCATATATTTAATGTAAGTCCTCCCAAAAATCCAATGACATTTTATAAAAAATGTGAAAAAAAATCTAAAATGCATGTTGAAATACAAAATATTACATATGGGAAAAACAATCTTGAATAAAAGAAAAAAACTGGTAACATACATTACCCCTGCACCAAATCTATTACAAAGATGTAGTAATCAAAACAACATGAGGTTGGCAGAAAACAGACACATAGAACAATGAAAAGCAGAGAACCAATAAAGAATTGTCATGCATTTACAATCAACCAATATTCAACAAAATTGCCAAAAACACAAATGGAAAAAACAATCTTTTCAGTAAATGATGCCAAGAGAATTGTATCTCACCATGCAAACAAATGAATTTGTACTCTTTTTGCACCCATTATACAAAACTCAATTGAAAATGTATTGAAAACTAAATTTGATGACATAAAATTCCTAGAAGAAAACATAAGAAAAAACGTTTATGATATTGGGCTTGACAATGACTTATTTTTTCCCGCCTCAAAATCTGTGAAAGAAATAAACTAATAATAATAATAATAATAATAATAATAATGTTATAAAACAAAATAATGAAATTTTATGAATCCAGATCCCCTGCTTAGCAGAGAAAACAGAGCACATGCAACACATGAATTGGAAGAAAACTTTTGCAAGCCATTCACCAGTAGAGTTAATATACAAAACATATAATGAATTCAAACAATTAAATTAGAAGAAAATGAATAAGTCAGTTTAAAAAAATCAAAGGACCTAATAGACATTTATCAAAAGAAGACCTATATGAAAATATATTCAATATCACAAGTCTTCTGTGATATTAAAATTAAAGCCACAATGAGATATTGCATCAAAGCTGTTAGAATGGATACTATCAAGAAGATAAAAGGAAGTCTTGGTGAGGATGTACAAAAAAGGGAAACCTACACTGTTAGTGAGCTGTGAATTAGTATAGCCATTATCATAAAGTGGAATCTTTCAAAAAATGTAGCTACCATATGACTTAACAATCCTACTTAACAATCCTACTTATGAATGCGTATCAGCAGGAAGTAAAATCTGGATTTCATAGAGATTTCTGCAACCCAATGATCATTGCATAGTCAAAATGACTACACACACACGCACACACACACACGCACACACATGCACAAACACAAATGCAAATATATACATAAAATGTGAGCTTATTCGTTATCTCAAATGGAGAAAATTCTAATACTTGCAACAAATAGAAAAAATACAGAGGACTTTATCCTAATTTAGATAAATTGGGAGCAAAAAACAAATAGTTTGTTATCTCACTTATATCTAAAATAAAATAAAATAAAAATGAATAAAATAATGGCATTAGAGTTGAGAGGAGTAAATGGGGAGATGTTGGTCAATAGGTAGTTTTGGGTAAAAGAGGGATATGATCTGGAGATCACGTATAAAGCACAATGATTATAGCTTCAAAAGTGTTAATACAGTAGATTCTAAATGTTCTTTACACAAACACACACACACACACACACACAGCCCCACCCACAAAAGACATGTATGTGAGATAATGGATGTTAGCTTGTTTGATTTAATCACTTCATATATGTGCATATATGAACACATTATATGTATACCATTAAAATATATAATTTTATAATTAAAGATAAATAACTAGTGAAACAAATAACATTTAATCTAAAGTATTCACAGAGAATTCTGAGTAAAACAAAAATACTTCACAGATGAGTAAAAAGAAATACATCCAACTTCTCAGAAATCACACAAACAAGAAGAGCACAGAATGCAACATTTTTATTGTTGTAGATATAAAACTTCATCTTAGAATTCTGCACCTGTAAAATTCTATACACTGGGAGTGGGGGCACTCGACTGATGCAGAGCAGAGTGCTTCTTGGTTTTCCTTATGGTTTGGCAGCTGGTGGGATTAGCTAGAGTGATCTCAGAAACTGAACAGGTAGGCATATTTGCCCTGGATGTCTGAAGGCCACATTTTTGATGGTAGAGTGTGAGAGAATAGAGAAATGGCGACTCTGCCCAAAGAATGGACTTATTAGGATCTTACCCCCCAAGATCTAATCATCAAGGAGAGATAAGCTTCTGTGCAACAGTAGGATGGGTGGAGCCATTCTCTAGAGAAGAGCTTTAATACAAAGCTCCAAATGTCAATTGGAGTTAAGTATCAGCTCCCTGAACCTCACATTTAGAACTTATCCCGGGAGGGCATCCACCTGGTTAGCACAGACAGAACTCCAAGGTAATTGAATCATTGGAACAAGCTTTGGTTCTAGTTCACTCCAGCTGACAGCTGGACAATTCAAATATGAGAGATTCAACAAGTGCTAGCCCTTGTTTTTCTAAAGGGATACACAGTCCAAGATGAAAAAGGAGCAGGCAATGAATGTCCATTCTTGCCAACATGTTTTACCAACTTGGCAGAGACAGCCCCATCATATTTCATTTAGATTTCGTTCTTTTCTCCTTTTTCTATTGACCGTGTGTGTGTGTGTGTGTGTGTGTGTGTTCTGAATTGATTGACTTATGTATATATATATAATAACTGTGTAATATACATATACATATTATTTCTTCTTTATTACTTTTTTCTTCTTTATTTTTTCTTTCCTCAACCATTTGTTATTTTTGCCTTGTTTTGACTTTAGAGGAGTAAGGTTTTTTCTTTATATGTTGTGGTGTGACTTTTTGTTTGTTTGTTTGGGTTCTTATTTCTGTTTCTCTTATTATTCCTTCTCATCTATTTTACCCCTTTAATGCCAAAATTTTCTTGTTTCTCTCTCATCATTTATTTTATTCTTATTATTTTTTACTGCTTTGTATTCATCACTTGCTACCTCTCTTCTATTGTATATCTGTTCTCCTTTTGGATATTGTTAACTATTTTTATACCTTCCTAGTCTGTTTTCTTTCCTTTAATGAACTGTAGCTTTACTATATTCAAGAATAATTTAGTTTACGTAATTATTGCACCCTTCATTCATGTTGTTTTTTTATTAGGACTGGAAATAGTTGTTTTATATTTTAATGCTAAATCTAGATCACAGCTGTTTATTTTTATTGCTGTAATTAAATGCTCACCCTGGCATTCCTCATTTTGTGGAAATTAATGATATTGATGCCATATTAGGCACTGGACATTTATCCTAATGCTGTATATTGATCATTATTGATGATGCTGTTGCTTGTTTCTCTTTCTCTGAGAAGGGCTAGGAAGCAACAGGTATACTGAGTTCACAGGGTACAAACTGTGCAGCTGAATTACATCCACAAATCTGCAAAGTGATAGTGCACCCTCCACCCCAAACAAAGCAACCTTGCTCAAGCTTCAACACTACTTCACAAATAGGATAGGGGTAACAAAATCCCCAAACCAATGTATAAATCTCAAATAGTAACAACTAGATGGAGACAATAGCTCCCATTTTTGACATCTACTTCTACATCAAAATAAAAGATTACAAAAAGAAGGCTCAGAAAAACCCAAAATGTTACAGCAACTCTACAAGAGTGAATTAATCCAGTGGTTCTTTAGCAGCAAACTGAAGGGCATTGACAGTGGAAACTAACACTTGAATTATATTGAATCTGTGTGTTGACACTGAGAAATATTAACAGCACAGGACTTATTACAAAAGAGAAACTACCCTCCATAGGACATTCTCAAAAGAGCGGAAGAGGAACCCAATCTCAACAGATGCACCAGTCCAAGACCTCTGAGAATGTGAAAAGGTAGGCAAACAAATATTCACTCAAAATTAAAGTTCTCCAACAAAGGAACACAGAACCACAGAAGGAGATAAAATTCCAGAGAAAGACTTTGAAAATTTTTTCATAAAAATAATTAATGAGCTAAAAGAAGACCTAAGAAGTGAATTAACCATAAACTAAGACAGCAGTTATAGGGGGTAAAAGATCATTTAAATTAAGAGATAGAGATTGTGAAAAGAAACCAATCAGAACTCCTGGACATAATAAGAAATAAACAATCAACAAATTCATTTTATACTATCTTTAACAGACTAGACTTTGTAGAAAAATAGAATCCCAGGCCCTAAAGACAGTATTTGAGCTGAAATATACAGTGAACATTAAGGAAAAAAAATAATTAGGATATGCAAGAACTCTAGAACAGCATTAAGAAATGAAACTTAAGGAGTAATCCTTATAGAAAAGGGTAAATTAATTATAGACTAATGGCATTAATGACCTTTTCAGCAGAATAATAGTGGAAAAATTTCCAAATCTTAAGAATGTTGTGGACATACACATACAGGTTATAGACAGAATCCCAAGCATAAAGATTAAAATAGAATCTCTAAAAGACCCAT
>PVKS010030581.1:0-24262 GCA_004027875.1 Aplodontia rufa
TGACTAGCTGCTACTCTATTTATCCATTACAACAGCCAATAGGGTACAATGCAAACACCTTTCTCCAATTGTAACAAATGAGTGGCCGAATAGCTTAGTCATGCGGTCAGGCAATTTGCTAATTACAAGCCAGCTGAACCCCTTAGAGTTGTTTACCACCAATTCTTCTACAAGCCAGCTGAACCTCATGTTCCCAACAGGTTTGCTGCATGGTGAAAGTCCCAGAGACAAGTATTCCCACATATGGCAACAGTTCAGGTGCAAGGGGGCTCCTGGTGGAAGTTCTTGAGGGACAAATTGGGATTATAGACAATGGAATTTTCAAATTCTTGGTGAACTTGTTGGCTTTGCACAGGATTTAGAGTAGGATTTTTGAACCAATTACATAAGGGTGCAGAGGACTTAGAGGTGACTTGTTGGCCATATAAGTATGTGATATATTAGTAAATGTGGGAACTCAGGAATCTATGTTGGAGCTCATAGTTTGGCTCTGTAAACATGGGCAAGTCACTTAACCACTCTGAGCCTCAGTCTTCTCTTTTGTAAGGTTTTTGTAAGGTAAGGTTGACACTAATAGTTACTTTACCAAACTGTGGTAAAGATAAAATAAGAGAAGCACTTAAATTTCTCAGTTTGGAGCATGGTCCATGACAAACACACAATGAATGATGGCTTATTCCACCCTGTACTGCCACTACTTCAACCAAACCTGATAACAGCGTATGGTTGACAATGTTCTTCCACATGCATAGCACACTTTACCTGTGCCTTTTTTTCCTTATTTTTGAAGCTTTCTTCATTAAACTTGCATTATCTTTATTTGTGTAATGCTTCCACTAAGTCTCCTTGAGCACAATGGCCTCAGTCGGTTTATCACTGTGTCTTCCAGTGATATCTGTACCATTCAATCCTGACTCAATGCAGGGCTATGTCTTGGTTGGGTGCCCTGGACAATGTCCCTTTCCTGCTTGTCTCCTCATCCACAAAGAATAGTTTGCAATGATGCTCCATTTGTGTAGTTACCAGTCATTCCCCAGTTGGAGCCTGCACAGCTAAGATTTGATGCTGATGTAACCAATTATATTGTAGCCTTTGAATTTAGGCATTTTTTTTGTTTTGAAATGTGAGACATTGCCTTTAGCTTCATATTTTAATAGCATTGATGGTTTTACTTATATCTGTACCATTCAATCCTGATGCATAAACAAACACATTTACTAAGATTGAACCCATACCCAGAGCACCTATGAATAGAAAGAATATATGGCCACCTTTCTTTGGCATCCTGAGATATAGAACATGCACCAGATCTGAGCTCCAGCAGTCTCAGTGGTTTTGGGTTTCAGAAATGACATTTCTTTAAAGTCAAGATGGGGCAGGACTTGTAAGAGTGAGCAGTACTTCCACTGAGGGGTGAAAAGGGCAATACTTGATTCCCTTTTCTGACTAAGGTTTCTCCTTCACTTCTTTTCAATGCCTGGTAGTACTGTGTTCTCAGTATAAAGCCCTTCACTTAAGGGAATAGAACGTGCATGCAACCCTCTGTAATTAGAATGTTAACCTCTGGTGGGACAGATGCGCTTGGCCATACAGAACTCAAAGATACTCCTGATGGCATGTGGCATTATAGGAAGGTCATAGATTTTAGAAATAAGTGGATCAAGATTTGAATTCCTACTTCAGCATCTAGTAACTACTGTTTATGGTGTATTTTATTTTCTTTATGTATACAATGGGATTATGATATAGTATCAGTTTTGAGGGCTCCATGAAATTCAGGACCGGTAATTACTGCCATTTTCTGAGTAACAACCTTGTGCCAGCAACTGCATTAGGTGCCTTCAGTGAGGATTGTTATCATCAATCCCATTTCCAGGTGAGGAAACTGAGGTCAGAGGAACAGAGAATAAAACCAGGCCATGAAGCCCAATGCACACATTCCTAGTTGAGACAAATCACTTTTTAATGTTTCACTTTTCTTATATGCAAAATATGGAAGGTACTGACTACTCAGTATTGAAAGAATTTAAGTTAAATGCACTAAGAAACTGGGTGTGGTGATGCATGCCTGTAATCCCAGAGACTCTGGAGGTTGAGGCAGGAGGACAACAAGTTCAAAGCAAGGCTCAGTGACTTAGTGAAGCTCTAAGCAACGTAGGGAGATCCGGTCTCAAAATAAAAATAAAAAGGATGAGTATGTGGCTCAGTGCTTAAGTGTCCCTGGGTTTAATCCTCAGTATAAAACAAAACAAAGAAATAAAACCCAAGAAGTGCTTGGTGTGCATTAGTGACATATATGCATTCCCCTCCTCTTTTTCTTACTGCTTCATGGAAAGGATCCATTCATGCTGAGCCTGGAATGGATGTCAGGGTTCCTGAGAAATGATGCAGTCTTGGCCATTAACTCAGGGTGCAGCCAGGAATATGGTAATCTTCTTTTCTAGGTAACAGCTTTTCTCCTCTTTGAAGCAGATGTTAGGGAATTTGTTCTGGAGAATCCCGAAAGTCTATTCTAGTCTTAGCATTCTAGATACAACACAGACCTTCTTTCAAGAAGAGCTAGCCATCTGCTAAGAAGTCTTAAGATTCTACTTGGGCCCCAATCCACAGACACTGCTTCACCTCCTGTTACACCAGCCAGAATCCAAATAGCCAAGTCGGTCATCATTCTATTATATCATCATTAACTTCTCCAAATCAGCTCAGAAGTCTGCTGCCTTGGTTCCTTCACAGAGCAAATAGCACTTTTAAATGATAAAACTGGGTCTTCTTTCTGATGTACAACAGAATATTAATTATACCCAGTTTCTAGCACAGAATCTATTATTCTTTGGCCTTATTCCCTCAAATAGGGATGTGTAGTGTCCTCTTGCTCTATGCATTTCAATTGCATATGGTGCATATCAGCAAGTAGAGCACTATAACAAGAATGCAAGATTTGGTTTATGAAGAGTGGCCAAAATTTCCACTTTATTATTATTATTATCATTATTATTATTTATATAGCCACTGCATTAATTGTTTGACTCTGGGACACTGGAAAAGTCATGACATCCTTAGGCTTACACATCCTCACCAAAAAAATAGAGATAAGAACACCTTTCTGATCCATGTCCTTAGGATACCCAGAAGACTACAACAATATAATATATGTATATTGGGCTTTATGAACTGTTTTTATACATACAATTTTATTTATTCCTCTGAGTCTCAGTTTCATGATCTCAAAGTGGATTTGATTAGATCACTGGAAAGCTAGGTTCCTAATATAGTAACTGACCCAGGGCAGAATGGAGAATGGAAGCAGTTAATTTTCAGCAATGATTCTCATGGCAGTGTTCAAAGTTGGAGCAACATAATTCTCCTGTGCACACTGGAAAGTGTGTTATACATATTATTTATTATAATAGTGCTTATCACTTCAACTATTATTTCTTAATGTTTGGGAGCCAATAGGAACTAGTTTATACATGTTTTGTTCCTACTCTTTGATAACAGTAACATGGAACTTGATTAAGCATAAGTATCAAACATCAGGCAATTTGAAAAAACCAATGAGAAGTCAACAGACAGCTCATGTATAAGGGGTGTTGTCAGATCAACCATGGAGGATCCCCTGAAAGCATGCACTGCCCTTAGGGACTCTGGCTGCTCACAGCCTGATCTTTATCAGCGTGGTTTTTCCAGCTTCCTTCATAAAAAGTAGTATGTGACAAGCCTGCTGGGGCAGGAAATAGTTTTGTGCTAATGAGTTTGTGCTTCATTGACGCTTTCCCATTAAAATCATGTTAAATGTGCCCCCCCTCCGTTAATCATCCCAAAATCAGTTTATTAATTAACTCATTTTGGGAAATTGCAATTTAGTCAGAGCTCTCCAGCTCATTAGTATGTTACCAGGACAGAGAAAATAGATGTCATTAGAATCCCTTCTTGCATGTTCAACTCATGAGGCACTCAGTCTTCTTCTGTCCTGTTGTCCATTCATTCATCAGTTCATTTGACTGAGTTCTTGCAGTTATCCTTGGTACTTGGCTCTATGCTTGGTTTGGGAGTGAAAGATAGAAGGCATACCCTCTGTATCCTTGAACTCAGATATGGGGGAATGAGACTTAGGAACAGGAAACAAGTGACAGGGGAGAGGAGAAGGCAGGGTCTGTTTCCTTTCTAGCATGTTTTAGACCCTTTTTCCCATACCATGCAATGGCTCAGAAGCCAGCATTGCCTTTCAGAGCCAAGTCTGAGCCAGTGAGCACTGGGTAAAAACGTTGGTATAGGAGCACTGAGATTTTCCAGCCCAAGCTCCAGGTTTATAATGATAATATTATGACAATAAGAGATGACATTAATGGAATAATTACTGTGTGCCAGGTCCAAACCATTGTACATAGAATAGTTTTATTACTTAGTAATAGTGATTTAATAACTCATTTAATCAATATTAACCATTAATGAATTAATAGCTCACTAAATTTTCACAATGACCCTATAAAATAATTGCTAATAGTACCTACATTTACAGATGAGGAAACTGAGGCAGCTGTGCAGATTTGAGCACAGGCAAATTTGCTCCATAATGAATAAGGAAATGGGACTCAGGAAAGGAAGCAACTTGTCCCAAGTCTTGCGGAGAGTAGTAAGAACAGAGCTCAGGCCTCTCCAGTGACCGAATCTATATTCCTTCCACTGTGCCTTGCTATCTGTTTCCAGAAACTCCCATCTCTGGGTCAGGGTACCATCTCCTGTGTGTGCTCCTTGTGGGGAGGATTCATGTCTCAATTGACTCTATATCCTCTGCATTTGGCACATAATATGCACAAAGGTGGTATTTGTGGATCGAATATATACCAATGTGTAAATATTTAGGATTTAGCCATTTGATCATACAAGGATCTCATCCCGGAAAGGTTACAGCTTTCTAGTTACATGACCCTATGTAACTGAATCCTGTCTAAACCTGTTTTTTCATATGCAAAACAAATCTGAAAATAACTTCCCAGGAGCATTGCAATGTTAAATGGAATGAAATTGAATGTCCTGTGACTAGTAAGTCATTTTGCAACTTTAGCAGAAGTCACCTTCTTTATTAGTTTGGCCATTTTTGGAGTCTGAATTGTCCTCACTGCCTGGGCTGAGTGCAGCTAAGGGTCAGTCAGTCTGAAAGGAGATGTTGGCCTTTCGTTTTCACTCAGGAGGCACTCAAATGATAGCACTGGCATTAGCGTGCTAGTCCGCCCATTCTGCGATTTCCCTGAATACCTTTGACATGGAAGCCTGGACATGATGTGGCTGCCTACAGGCCATTAAGAGTATGTGGACCAGAAAGGGAAGAGGCAGTGTGCTCCATATCATTCTTCAAAACCTTCTTATTGAACTCTATGCATTAAGAGATTAGAAGGTGGGGACTGGAGCAGTGGCTCGGTGGTTTTGGTGCTTGCCTGGCATGTATGAGGACATGGGTTTGAACCCCAGCACTGTGTACACAATGAAGTGTCAAAGCAACAAAAGTCACATGAAAAAAAAAAAAGATTGGAAGGTTCTGGATTTGTCCAAGCCTTGATCCTGGCCAGAGGTGGGATCACTTCCTTCTATCCTTTGGTTGCCCTTGTGCCTATTAAAGAGCTATCTCAGTTTCTCATGCACCTATGTTTGACTATTCTGCAATCATTAAAGAAATTATCATATTACCATGAGTAAAATGTATGGTATATAGATAGTGTCAAGATTAGAAGAGGGGTTTCCATATTTAGACTTCTTATCTCAGTCACTTAGAGATAAGTGACCCTGTGCATGTTGTGGAGCCTTTCTCTGAGCTACTTTTCCCATCTTAAGAAGGTAGTAATAAAAATACACACTTTTTTAGAAATATTTGGAAGACCAAATGAGTGAGTTCGTATAAGGAACTTTAGAGCAGTACTTCGAATTGGGTAAGAACTTAATACATGAAATGTCAATTATTATTTTATTATTGTTTTTATTATAGTTACCTGTTCCCACTGTGATTGGCAAGTGTTCATGATAAATTGCAGTATTAATCAGAAACAAAGGTTTCTGGTAAAATCACAGTAGGTTAGATTTTGAGCTTTCTCACACTGTATGACCAGTCTCCTGGGCTACACACATTTGGTCTTTGCTGCAATGCCTGTTTCTGGGCAAGGGAGGTTGTGTTCATGAGGAAGTTGTGACTGGCCTTCAGCCTGAGGATATATGTCATCATGGTGGGTGAGAAAGGAAACCTTGATTTGAGTCTGAGGAGTGAAATTAAGATTGACAAAGTAGTTGCAGGGCTAAGAGGCAGGATCTATATAAATGTCAAATAAATACTAAATAAACAAAATGGGATGGCCTCACTTGGTTTAATGACTTGATGATTTGCTAATGGAGCCTGGGGATATTTCCTAGGAGGGAGGTGGAGACAGACTCAGCCTCTGTAGTCCAGACAGGGTCTGAAGACAACACAAGGGAGCTGGTCCTGAAAATCGGACAGAAGTTTAGGTCTGGATGCTATACCACTGTCACTCAAGGTTTTTTCTATGAGCAGAAGTCTTTCTATAAGCAACAACCAATATGTAAAAGAACAGAGGGGGATGGGAGAAAGGAGTTATGCTCAACTCTTTCCCTCTCCAAAAACTCAATGTATTTCTCCATGATATCATGAGCTTCCTCCTTAGTGGAGACCCTTGGGATCTGCACAGCTATAAGATGGAGGGACTGGGGGAAGGATGGCCAGTTTGGGACCTGCAATTTGTAGACTCCTTTAAGTTCTGTAAAGGAAACCTAGAGTCATCACCCAAAAAGGCCATGTTTCTCTTAAAGTTTAAAATTATTGGATATCAAGAAGAATCACAGGAGCCACAAGACCTTTAGTGAGCTTAAAGGAGTTGGGCAATTATTTTCTTCAGCCCTCTCTTTTATATTTCAACAGAGGCCCAGAGAGGGGAAGTGACTCTCAGGGCTTATCGCCAACGCAGCTTTGCTCGGGCCCAGCACTGACTTAGCTGGCGATGTGATAGAACAGCTGTGTTTTATTGAGCAGCTGCCACTTATTGGTATTGTGTGAGATGCTCTGCCCACCTGCCCTTGTTGAATCGTCCTGCTCCCTCTGTGAGGCAGGGTGGGAAGCAGGCTGCTGTGTTCATCATACTTTGCCTCTTCACATGCTCTGTCCCCACCTTGCAGTTGAGTTTGGTGGGGACCACCTGACTGTTTCCAGCCAAAAAGTTATGGGTCAAAGCTAGGTCTCCTCTAGGTTCAGCTACAGAAGCCCCAATTTAACCCTTCAATTCTCTCCTTCCCAGACATAATAATCTCAGAGGTCACATGCTCTAGGTGAGTGGCTATAAAGTAGAGGAAGACTATTCTACCCACATCAGACATAGCACAAACAAGTAATATACAGTGCAATGAGTCACCAAGGGGTTATTTATTTTTTGGCTATAGCAATGCCTATTCTATTCTGACCAGTGCCGCAGATTCTCTCGTAATCCAATTTTACAGCTTATAACATCGAAGGGTACTGAGGTAGAACAGTTAGTAAATGGGCAGGGTCAGGATTCAAATCCAGGCTGATCTGATATCTTGGCTTGTAGTCTTTCTATCATACTAGGGCTGTGAGATAGAGGGAGAGAACAGGGAGATGGAGGAACAGCACAGAACTACAAAACAGACATAGCTGTGTAACTTGAGATGAGTTTAATTGACTCTCTGGATTCTGTTGGCTAACCTAGGGAAGAAAAAGCCAAATACTTGTCAGTCCTTATTCCCACCATCTTTGGAGACTGATGATGACATTGAGTGATAGTGAGGGGAACATCCTTGCACTGGGGCATAAGGTCTGGGGCCCATGTCCGACCATTTGCTGGTGGGTTCTTGGGAACATGTCTTTTCCTCTGGGGTTTCTTCTTCATGATCTTCAATGGCAGGGGCCTGGCTCAGATGCGATGTGATGGTTTTCATGGGGGGTCAGATGATAGGATGCAAGCGCAAGAGTTTGTAAACTGCAAAGTACCATGCATTGGGGAGAAAGGCCTGTGTTGAGATCTTTGCAGGAGCTGCAGAACGTTCTGATTCAGAGCCTTGTTAACATGAGTGAAATATTTCTTCTGGATTGTCAGACAGAGACATAGCAGTGTTAGAAGTTGCCTCATAGAAGCTGAGGGGCAGGGCTAGAGTGGTGGCTCAGCGGTATTGCACTTGCCAGGCATGCATGAGGGCCTGGGTTTGAACCTCAGCACCACATACACAACTAAGTTTTGGAGCAATGAAAGCCACATGAAAAAACTACATAAAAACTAAATAAAATTGATTCTCTCCCTCCTCCCTGCTCTCTCCTTCTCTCTTTCTCTTAACAAAAGAAAAAAGAGCTGAGGGGCAACAATGTGGGTGAGGAACATATTACATGGATTCTGCCAGCCGTGGGTGAGTGGAATGGCACAGGCTTATCCATAGATAAGTTGACCAAATATAGAATAGGGATTAATAGAGGTTGGGAAGGGATTCAAGTGGTGGTGGATGAACAAAGGGAAGTTAGATTTGATTAGAGCGCATCGTAGATGTGTGTTGAAACATCACACTGAACTCATTTATTATGTGTTATTAACATGTTAATTAAAATATTAAAAAAAGAAAACAAGAACTCATTGACTCTTTACTTCTTTAAATATTGCTTTTAATTCTGGCCTTTCGTACCATTTCTTCTGTTATATCTTTTTTTTCCGACTTTATTTTTTGTTCTTAACACTTAGTGGTCACTACCTGATAAGATTGCATGCCGCCCTGCTAGAAGGTGAGCTTTGTGAGAACAGGCTCTGTCTTTCTGCTTTTTTCACTGCATCCATGTTATGGTTTGGATTGAGAGGTCCACGAAAAGCTCATGAGTGAGAGAATGCAAGAAGGCTTAGAGGTGAAATGATTGTTATGAGTACCTTAACCTAATCAGTGAATTTTTCCTCTGATAGGGATTAACTGGGTGGTAACTGAAGGCAGGTAGGGCGTGGCTGGAGGAGGTGGATCTTTGGAGGGATGTCTTCAGGGTATATATTTTGTATCTGGCAAGTGGAGTCTCTCTCTCTCTTTCTCTCCTTCCTGATTGCAATGCCCTGAGCCGCCTTCCTTCACCACACACTTTCATGATATTCAGCCTCACCTCAAGCCCAGAGGAATGGAGCCTGCTGTCTATGGACTGAGACCTCCGAAACCATAAGCCCCCAAATAATCTTTTCCTCTATGTTGTTCATGTCAGCTCTTTCAGACACAGCCGTGAAAAAGCTGAAACAATCCACCTCCCTTCTAGAACCACGCTTGGCATCCAATATTTGTTGAATAAGTTAAATGAGCACTGATGTTTCTTACAGATGGTTATTCTCCTGCTCCTCTTGGGAAATGCATCCAGAAAGAGAATTTCCAGATGGGTGTAATATGAAGGCACAAGGTCCTTTGTTTATCAAAGGGGATGCAGGGTGCTCAAAGAAGTCAAACATGGAGAGGAGAAACTCCCTAGAGCCACAGTTTAAAATTGCCATTTGGGGACCCTTCTGGCCTCAGAAGCAGGCTGCCTTCTCTGTGATGCATAACCGGTCCATCCTTCTGGTTCTCCAGAGACATAGCCTCCACTGGCAGGGATGATGATTCACATTCTGAGTCACCAGCAGTTAGCCAGGAGATGTCATAAATGGTGCTTGGTTAGTCCATGGTGAAAGGGTGAATAGAACTCTCCTTCCCAATTTTCACCCTCCAGTCTTAGAGTCCACCACCCCACCTGCCAATCATCCCAAACTTGTCCCTCTTCCCTGTTCCTCCTGTTCTGCTAATAATTTCCATTTCATATTTATTTCCTCTACACAACCTCTTTTCCTACTTAGAAAGTCTTCCTCCTCTCAATTTAGACATTTTGTTATTCATTTCTTTATCTTCAAAGTCTTACACAGTGCCTGATACCATATAATCATAATAACAATGAAATTAATAAAAATAGAACTATCATTTATTGAACATTTACTCTATGTCGCTACTGTTACGAGAAAAATTCACATGATTCGTTTCAATTGAGCCCAAGAATTGGTTAATCGCCATTCCTATTTTTTTAATTTATTTTTTTAATTTTTGTTTTTTGCTGTTCCCATTTAACAGGTGTAAAATGTTAATTAACTAGCAGGACACAGAACTCACAAGTCATAACATCCACTAAACTAAATATTGACTGAACTGAATTAGGGGAAGAAAAAAGTGAAGCAGATTAAACTGTTATTTCTATTCTGCATGTCTGTGTTGACATGTATATGTTCAATTTTCCTTCAGCATAAAAATAAAATCCTATTTCCTAGAGTCTGAAGGTATGAAAATGAGGCAAGTCCAAATTAGGCACCTTGATACCCATCGGGCCTTTGAGGACTGATAAGATGAGGCACTTCTGTGAGGTCCTGACCTTTGACCCTTTCCTGGAGTCTGTGATTCACCAGCATCCCCTTTTCTCTCAGATGCGAGTGACACATGGACACTCGATTCCATCTCCCAGCAACAATTACGAAAACCCATTTGAGTTGCAAATTAATACATGAATATGATTTTGGCAAGTGCTCCAAGGAAATCCAAAATGGCTTAATTGAGTAACACTTTCCCATGTGTCCATCCCCAGACAAATGGGACAAAATGCTCTCAGACATGTGCTGGCTCCAGGCAGCAGAGGGGAGGCTGCTGTGGTCGCGGGGCCGGGGCGGCGGCAAGGGTACTGACATCTGAGTTGCAGTGATGTGAATTCAGCCTGACAAGTGTGTGCTCTTTGGGTTTGCTAAGCTTCAGAGGGAAATCATACCGCGAAGAAGCTGACAATGTAAAGCAGGAGACAGAAAAACAGATCCTACTAAAATCAAAATAAAATATCATAAATCTTCCCCAGTGAGATTCTTTGGAACCCAGTCAGAGACTAGGGATATAGCCTGTGTGTGGGAGGGTTGAGAAGTCTGAGCTCAACACTGGGATCCTACAAGCCTTGAACTTGAGCTATGCAGCAATGAGGGCAGGGTCAATTCAGGGATAAGAATGTAGGAAGGAGACTTCAGGTTCAAACCAAGGAAGAAATATGAACATGAAATTTCCTTCCTCACACCATATATAAAAATAACTTCTAAATGAAATGAAGATTTAAATGAAAAAAGAGGAAGAAAATTAGAATATGCATACTATCTTGGAAGCTAGGGGAACTTTCCTAAACAATACAAGAAATTCAGAAGCCTAAAGGGAAAAGACAAATATATTTGAATGCATAAAATCTGTGCATACTGAGATACTATAAACAAAGTCTAATAGCCCCAAATGAAATAGCAACAGGAACAACAAAAACAAATGATATCTTGGGAAAATATTTGTAACACGCATGAAATAAAGTTATCCCTATATCCAGGTTAACACGCTTGCACACAAAGTGCTTTCCCAAATTGGCAGGAGAAAGTCAATCAAAGAAAAAAAAGAAGCCAAACCAAACCAAGACAAAAGAAAAATACAGGTAGAGGTAATGGGCAGGTAATTCATAGAAAAGACCACAGAAATGATGACTATGTGAATGGAAGATGCTTGCCCTTACAAGAATGCAGGGAAATGGAAATGAAAGCTGCAATAAGGTATGGCTCTTTACTCTCTAGACTGGCAAACACTGAAGACAGCAAAACTTATCAATATATTGGGAGGATGTAGAGCAACATGTAACGGTCCCTGGTGGGAGTGTGAAGTAGGAACAGTTTTGGAAAGTTACCTGAAAGTATTTTAAAATTAATAGTATATGTATCATTTGGCTCCATATATAGGTGTACCCCACACTTAAAAATATGGTGTATAGGACTGGTTTGAAACCCAGCACCACATATAAAGCTAAATGTTGGAGCAATGAAAATCAGATGAAAAAACTAAACAAAATTGATTCTCTTTCTCTTTCTCTCTCTCTTTCTTTTTTTAAAAATATGGCATATAAGGATTTATTTATAATGAAATTTACTGTATCAAGTAGCATAAAACATCAACGGAAGAAACCTGGAGACAGTCTGAATATCCTCTAAAGCAGGAATCATGAATAGGTTGGAGTATATTTATACTGTGAACTCTCATATAGCTATTATGTTATAGAAGTTAGTTTTACATCTTTTTATAAATTTCAATCTGGAGTGCTCTTGCAAGGTATTGCTGAAGCCGAGAAAAATTTACATAGTTTAATTTTGAAGGTAAAAACAAGTAACAACAATATTATACAATATTGTTTGTGCACAAATGAATATTTTTTGTATGGAACAAAGTGTTGTCAAAGGAGTAGGGTGGAGATAAATATTACATTTTTACTTAATATTACATTTAAATTAGAATGCATATAATTTTTTGTAATGAAAAATCACTAAATAATGGGAGTACAAAAAGAAAACCACTGAGAACGAATGAATGCATTATAATAGACATAGGCATTGGGCTCCCCACACTAGGAAGGGCTCTGGAAGAGGCTAGGTGACCACAGGTGGGGAAGCTATGGAAAGGATACCTGCTGTGAGCGCAAGTTTCCTTCATAGCCATTTAAATTCTCCTCTAGCTCTAAGACTCTTTGGTTGGGTTGGACGAAACTAGAATGAGACAAGGTCAAGCGAGCAAGTCTATCAAGGGAAGATCTGACAGAGCATGCAGGACTCAAATAGAGGCAATTACAGCATGGGTGAAGCTAAGGGTCGCCATAGCTGATGAGTATTATCTCCCTGGGTGCTTTTGAAAGTGCACCTCCAGCAGTCTGTGGCAGCAGAAACTGGATTATAGGGAATGAAGGAAAGAGTGGGTTGAAGGGAAAAGAGTGAGGGTACTGTCATCAAGCTCTGGGCTGGAAGAAAGGTGTGAGAAGCTGAACAGTAGAAGGGCAAGGGCTTAGTGTTGGGTAGACAGGCTACTGATGTGAGCAGTTGACTGATGGGCTGCTGAGGGGCTATGCGGATTACAGTGAATGATCAGAAGGAATGTGGGTCTGAGCTGGGTAGTGCCTTTGTTTTCTTAAACAGGAGGGCAGGTCAAGGTCAACAATGCAGGACTACACTCTGGATGGTTGAATCTTTGGAGATAAGCAGATCTTGGTTTGGAATACAGGTTACTATCTCTATAATCCAACCAATCTAAGCCTTAATTAGACTCTTATTAAATAGAATTTGTTAATGCTTCCTTCTCAGGTTGATTGTAAATACTAGAAAAGAAAAACAACACCCTTAGCATCTGATCCAAGGTTGGCGCCGAATAAATGACAACCGTGGTTATTGCTTAAGGGAGGGCAATGCATAGAGAGGAGGGGGTGGCAGCTGGAGCCAGACACACTGGGATTGGTTGGAATCCAGTGCCTGGACACTCACTCCCTGGTGCCCATGGAGAGCCCAAGGAAAGGAAGGCTGTTTTCCTCATCTTATGAATTGGGGCTATGAACATAAGGTTATTGTGATGTTCAGAGATAAAGTTGGCAAGTATTGTGCTTGGAATAAAGAAATTGCTTAATACAGAGAAGATGTTATTGTTTGTTTTTCTCATCAGCCCTTTCATGGGAGGTGAGGTAATGGAATGACAGTCTTTGTAACACATTAGGAACAGTCTGAGAAGTAAATAAACAGTTTTTCCAAGTGGCAAAGAGGCCCTGCTCAATTAACATGATGTTCTCTAGCTGTTCTTGGCTTCTTGGAATTGGGAGTCAGAACAGGAGGTAGGTGGGAAGCCAGGGAGAAAAAGTGGGTATGGCCGATTGCTCTTTTTGAGTACTCTAACCTTACTCTACTTTGTAATTAAAACTTTGAGCATTTCCATCTTGTAATGATTTCTTCACACACCTGGTGGTATTATATGGGAGAGGCAGAAAACAGATCCAGGTGGACTTAGATTTGATCACTTGCTTCCTAGGTGATACTGGGCAAGGGGTTTTATGAGCTTTAGATTCCTATCTGTAAGATATCTAATAACGCCCACATTAGGATTCATTAAGCATTAGTTGATACTGAGCCAGGCATTGGGTAGATACTTAGTAAATATAAAGTTTGTTTCCTTGGATGCTAACAAGGGCCCTTTTCTCATTCATCTCTGATTTTTCACAGATTACCATGAAGCCTGGCCCAAAGAAGGTGCCTTTTGTAAATAATAGTTCATAGCTAAAATGTAAATGGATAAAATAATGAACCAGCCAGGTGCACTAGTGCATGCCTGCAATCCTAACTACTTGGGAGACAGGCAGAATTGCAAGTTCAAGGCCAGCCTTAGCAACACAGTGAGACCCCGTCTCAACATAAAAGCGTAGAAGGAACTGGGGATATAGTTCAGTGGTAGAGCATCTTGGGGTTTAATCCCAAGCATATATTTAAAAAATGAATGAATCAATGGACTACGGAGAGCTGGTTGATTAGGACAATGGATGATTGCTGCAGACATCATACCACTGCATATGTGGTTCTGGTCTCAGGAAGTGCAGCACCTAAGAGACCTTCTTTCCTGCCATCAGTGATAATAAAAAATGATAAATTATTTTACAGCCAGCAATAATTAGACAAGAGGGTTGTTGCAGTCTCTCTCTCTCTTTGTCAGTCTCTCTCTCTTTCTTTCAGATCTCTGAGAATACTTACTGGGCTCAGAGGGAAGCCATTTCCTTCCCTCGGTGCTGGTTCCTGTGTTCATGGGCCCAGTGGAACCCAGTTAGTGGAGGAGGCAAGTGCAGGGCTGCTGTTACAGCCTATCCATCAAACTGTAGGCCAACTGGGGGACTCCATCAGGGTCCCGGGGAGTCAGACAAGTAAGTAAAAATCTATGAGATGTGAGCTTGCCAAGACCTATCTTCTTCTGGGCTCTCAATACTTTCCTATAAAATGGGAATTTTACATTAAATGACCCATAAGGCTCTTTCTGTCGTTGAAATACTACGTCCACGTTCATCTTTTTGAAACAAGTGTTAAACTAGACTTTAGGTTAGGGATACCCACTAGAGAGAGAGAGAGCAGGGATAGGTTTTCTGAAGGTCTGTTCTGTCGTCCCCAGATGTTAATGGATGTCACACTAACTTTAATAAGCTCAGTTGGTGATACAGATGGCACATGTCAGAGTAATTCTAAAAGGATCCACAGTGGCCTTCTAGCTAGAGCTTGCATACTCATGTCCTGCTGGCTTTGGCTTGGCTGCCATTTCTGCTAAATGTTTTTAAATCCCTTATGAATTTAGCATGCACCCTGATCTGCTGATTCTCACTGCAGTTCTGCTCCCCAGGGCCTTTGAGCTGGTGACTCTTGCAAATCAAGTCTTAATTTTATACACAGGTCATTGGCTCAGAAGGTGGGATCGTGACTTGTCTAAAGCCCCTTGGCTGGAACTCCTATAGGGGCTTCTGACCTTGAACCCTGAGCTTCTTCTTGCACAGTAATCTAGAGATATGCTTAGGTTCAAGTACCACAGGATTAGGCAGCCTGTTGATGCGAACTGACCTGAGGGTGTCTGACAGTGGAATCTTCTCCAAGTACATTTTAATGGAAGAACAGAGAATGAGAACAAAAGACATGTGTCAGATGCTATTGGCCTCAGTTTTCTCATCTATGGAATGTAGGATGAACTTACTGCGCTTACCTTGCACATTTTGGGGCTTTAAGTGACATAGTGCCTGGACAGGAACATATGGTGGTCAGGACATAGTGGTCTTTTCCCTGGGACTTGCCTTGGTTGAGGGATTGCCTGGGGTTTACTCTTCTGATCTCCCAGATTGTACTTATCACAGACATTCTTGTTTCAGTTCCACAAAGAGAGTAATTTGCATTAAAATGCATGAGTGCTTGCAGTTTTCTACTAAGGAGAGATTTGGGAGTGCCAAGGTGCAGTCCTCAGGGAAACCTCAGTATCCACCCTCCCTCCTTGTGGTACTCAAGACTAAGACAGCCTCTTGCTAGGATGGGCCATGGGCCTGACCCAATTCCCCTGAGTTTGCATAATGCAAAGAAAGCATTTACTTTAATAGTCCCAACCTTGCTAGGCTTAGATGGCTCTTCCCGTCCTGAAAATATCCCAGTGCAGATACATCACATTTCTGACAACACTTTCTCTCACCCAACAGATTGGAATGATCATTTAAAAGCTCTGAGTGAAAGCTCAGGCTTCTGATTGATCTGATAATATTGTCTCATTCCCATTTTATGCTACCTGTTCTTTAAATTGCATATAAAAATACAGTCCATGAAATATTAATACACTAATGAATAATACACTAACAATTTGAAACACACCAACCCACCCTGAGATTTTTCATCTCCTGCATGTTTCATCAGAGACACTTGGTGTATACTGAATAATCGTTAGGATGATGAAAATGATAATAACAATGAAATAAATATAGAACAGTTTTATCATGGTGGGGAGAAACATGAAAGGTAATTCTCAATTATAAGTGAGAAATGAATGCCTGTGATGCAGAGACGGGCTTCTGCTTTTGATGTATGGCAGGTAAGGGTGGCATCAGCTTCATGTAACTGTAGGTGTAACATGGCCACATCTGTCCAGTGCTATCTGAGATGGGAATATTGTACAAAAAATGGGATTTCCTGCCATTGGAGGTAAAGTGGATTGAGGGAAAGGACATGGTCTTTGGGCACAGCTGACTGTAGATTCAAATGCTGGTCTAGCCATGTAATTGTCCTATGAATTTTCAGTGTTCTATTTCCTGTGTAGAAAATAGCATCAAACTATCCCACAGAATTAAGGTGAAGATTAAGTCAGATCATGTACATGAAAATGCCTGGTCTAGGCCTGACATATGGAAGGTGTACAGTGAAGCATTTCTATGGCAGAGTGGATGGTATCTGCAGGGGTTCCATAAATGTGAGCTCCCTTCCCATTTCAGTGTAAAGCTTGAACTGTGAGGCAAGTGCTTCAAATGTCCAGAGGCTCATTGTTCTTATCAAATAGGCCTATTTGAAAAGTTGGATCCCTGATTTCCAAACGGAAGGGCTTGATGGCACCTCTTCATCCAAATATAGATAAGTAAGTATGGATAGGATACCAAGCAGAGACCTAGAGGACAAGTATATATGAAATTTCGTTTAGTCATGAAGTTTAGAGGGTAATTAAAATATCCAACATTTTGTGAAAAGCATTTTCAATGGGACTTATTTTATGAAGTGTTGTGATTTTTTTTCTTAAAACTAGAAATCATTCATTCACTCATCAGTGTTTTACTGAGAGTTGATGATGAACTATAAACACTGAAGGTGTAAAGATTTAATCTTGGGGATAACTAGTTAACTGTTGACTAGTTAAGCAGAGTGAAAAATGCTAAACAGACCATAAAATGCCACTTGAATGAGTGATCCATTTTGACAAATGGTGATCAGGGACTACCTTTTGAAGGAGGGGGCATTTAGGGTAAAGAAGGAAGAAAGTACATTGGTTGCTTAAATAACAGTTCTAGAACTGACACAGTTAGGGACTCCCATGAAAAACAGGAGCCCTTGATACTAAGGGATAAACACCTTACAGGTGAAAATAAGTTAGCAAAGCCAGCTCTTCATCTGCTTATGTTAACAGTCTTACTAGAGACTAGAGACCCGTCTTCAAGGCTATGGCAGGGAGACAGCATGCTGAGATGGGGGCCTGGAAAGTTGGCTCAGCCTTCTGAACTAAAAGCCATACAACGCAGGCTGAAAACCATATTCTGAAAACCATAATGGTAGACTTCTCAGATGCTAAGGGTAAACATCAGATGGTGAGGTCAGATCCACATGTAGGATGGTCACCAAAGTGACCCACAGTTACTTTTACCTTATTAGCACAGTAAAATGCACACTCCCAGCAGAGACTTCAGATGGTAACGAGACTTGAGACACATGAAGAAGCATGATGAAGAGCACAAATGCAATTAAAGTCTCACCACAACGTGTGATGACATCAAAAAACCGAGTTCCTGCCTACCTTATAGTTGCCAACAAAGCTATGCTCCAACGTTTTTTGCCTGAGTCAGCCTAGGGTTCCTGTCTCACGTGTGCTGCCTCCCTTTTGGCTCGAGCAGAAGTCCCTAAGAAAAGCCTTGCCTGTGCTCAGACTCTTTCTGGATTCAGTGTTCATTTCTACAACTCTAGATCCAAGAACCAGGGTTCAGTGCGAGGACCAAGAAAAGTGGTCAGTTTCACAGGGTGGTAATAAAGAGCTTGTGATGTGTGGTGTGCACAGATGTATATCAGGGTGCTAGTCAGGTGTGATTCTAACTCTGGTTGCTGTTAGCCACAGATAGCTGAGTCTGTTCCAACACAGCTTGCAAAGCACTTACCAGTGTTGTCTCATCTGGTCATCTTAACAACCCTACAGGCCGTTTGCCTGTCCCCATTTTACCCTTGAAGAAGCTGAAACTCAGAAAGGTAATGAACAGACAGACTCAAAATTGCATTTCATCTTCCAGTTCAAAGGCCCTGCTTGAGTTCTGCTAAATTCTAAGGCATTGCTTTAAAGGGGATGCAAAAGGGAACAGACAAGATCTTGTACCTAAAAACCACTTATGAGGCAAAGACTGAAGCTTTGTGAACTGAAGCTGTAAGATTTTAGGCAAGATAGGATCAATACCAATTCGGTGACAGGGAAGCTGCCAAGTTCACGGCGGGGGTGAAGTTTAACAGAGGAGGAACTTTTTGAATTAGGTCTTGAAATATGAGCAGGACTTTGGCAACCTGAGAGGAGGAAAGGGTCCAGCAGTCAAGGAGAACCGTAAACTCTGGAAAGCATGCATGTAATACTGGGGATAGGCAACAGAATAAAGAGGAGGTGTAGGGAGGAATATAGAGAGAAGGAACTGGAAAGGAGTTTACACTTGGCTTCAGGGAATCAAGATCTTCATGCCATTTCCTTTCCTGACTAAATATGACAACTTGGTTAGGCAAAGCTTTCAACTTCTTTATTTTAAACTCCTCCCACCCCTGTCAAGCATGGTCTTTGGAGCTGCCATAGGAAAATCTGATGCCATGAAAATAGCAATCAGAAGTCATTGAGGAAAAGACATTCTGTAAATATGGGGAATTATGCTGTAACAGACGAAAGAAACTTGGCCTAGGACAGTAAGTATCTGTGGTGGGAGCAAATGAACTTGACTCTCACATGCCCATCAGAGTCTCTTCCTCCATCGGGCAGCAGACAGCAGGGTTTCTGCCTTTCTATGAAACTAAGCTCACAGCTCCTTAAACTGCCACTGTTCAAGCCTTCGGCAGCCTGAAGAGAGTTATAGACACATGATGCTAACAGATCACTTTTGGACCAAATAAATCAGAGTGGGTATAGTTACCACTTGTGCTGTGTGGCACCAGCAATATCATTTTGCCATCCTGGACCTCAGTTCCTCATTAGTAAAATGAGGAAATGGAATTTGTCAGATTTCCATCACTGTGACAGAATACCTGAGATAAATCAACTTAAAGGAGGAAAGATTTATTTTGGCTCACAGTTTCTGAGGTTTCTGTCTATGGTTGATCAGGTTGCTTTGGGGCTAAGGTGAAGCAGAACAAAAGCGGCCAGGAAGTAGGGGTGGCAGATGAGTGGAGAGGGCCAGGAACACATCTAAGGCATACACCCCAATGACCTACTTCCCTCAAATAGACCCCACTTCCTATAGATTCTTCCATTCCCAGTAGTCTAATAAGTTAGGAATCTATAAATGGATTAAAGAATGCCTCAGGGCAGGGGAAGAGAGAGTCACATACACATAGAGTCCAGAGGGACAAATGCTGTGTCCAACGTGGCTCAGACTGGGCATCTCACCAGTCTGAGCAAGTAGACAGATAGAGGAAAAGGCTGGTGGATGCAATGATCATCAAAGGATGAACAGGAACTAACCTGGATGAAGGAACATCATGAATAAGGGAGTAAAGAGAAGAGAGAATACAACGCATTTTCTGAACTGCAACAACATCAGTAACTAAAACAACAGGAAAAACAGCAGCAGTGGCTATGATATTTCTGCCAGACCTGAGCTAAGCTTTGCATTTATTAATCTTTAATTCCTACAATTGTATGAAAATGTATTTATTTTACCCTGATTTTAGAGTTGAAGAAGTAACAGCCAATTCATTTTGTTTGGGGGAGATTTTCCTGTATATAAGGCTAATTTTCAGCTAATCCAAAATAACCTCATGTCACTTTCTGTCCAAGATTCATTTTTTTTCCTTTCATTCATTCTAACTCTTCTAAACTGCACTGAGGGCATGAAATGCAAACTGTTTTAATATTAGCTTAGGCAAAACATTAAAATGTACAAGGATCATGATGCATTTCAAACCCAAAGTGAGTAAATTGTAGATTTTTCAAGCAATGGCTCTCCCCTCCATTGGGGTGGATAATTGTGATTAGGGCTTAATTAATTCTGCTGTCTTTCCTCATTTTGGACATTTTTAATATTAATGCATTCAATCATCAATCATTTCTTGAAAGCCTTTCCCATGCCAGACACGGAATGAAATACTCTGGGGATTATCTCCAATCTTTCATGATTTGGTGCAGGTGGTACCTCTTCCAGGAAGTCTTTCTCATCCCATTCTACCACCCCTGAAGCAAGCGGGGCCAGGTGACTTTCTCTTTGCCATCCACAGTGTCTGACGTTAGGGGCCTTCAATGAACTAGTCTCTGCCTGTTTTTGCTTCACTCCTGCCACTGCACAAGATGGACCTCTGGCTCTAACCAAATATTTACTCTTAAATGTTTCCTATGCTTTGGAAACTGAAACTGCTCTGTATCTGGCTTCATCATAATACTTTGTTCACTGCAGCACAGTTGTCTGGCTACTTATTTATCAGTTTTGGTTTGATGTTTATGAGGGCAGAGAAGGCGCATGTTATGTTAACTGCTGTATTTCAATGCCTGGCACATGATCTGGCTGGAAAATAGGTCTGACAAGTAGTTATGGATTGAATGAATGTTCTTTCAGTTATTTGGCTACAGAGACCATGTCTCAAATTTGCAAATACTTACCAATATACCTGGAACATGGTAAGGACTCATTAGAAATTTGTGGAATGAGATGAATGAATAATAGACAAGAGTAATGTTTTATATCTCAAGGAGCTTATTATCTAGAAAAAGAGAGAGACGATTTGTTGTTGACCATCATCTATCCTCTCTACAGGGTCAGGGGACTCTGTTTTTCTCTATCCGTGAGCCATGCTGTTTGGAAGGGATTCCCACCTAGCTAAAGGGACAGAATAGCTCATTCTAGAAATTTATTCAGTGGTGGGCCACCTGAGCCAATTCTTGAGCAGAGGAAAAACATAAATCCGAAATCTTGAAGGTAGGGGTACTAAAGAGGACCCTGGCTTCCACTGGTGTTAGAAGTAATAATGTAAAGCTTGGAGTTTTTGCAACCAAATGATGCTATGAGGGAAGCAGCTCAAGAATGGAGCCAGCCTAGAGGAGGGAAAGGATAGAAATTGTTCAAACCTAGGCTATGGGCCACTATATTTCTTTTATTGTTGACCGTGTTGTGAGAGGAAGTTATCAGTCATTTGTAATAGAGTTCCTAGTGATAGACAAAACGGGCCTATGACATTGTAAAGGTAGAGGGTTGCAGATGAACTCCTGAGAGAGTTGAAAAGAGAGGTGGCCACTCTAACGAAGAGCTCAGGAGACAGAAAGAGAGATTTAAATCAGGCCAGGGAAGAATCAGGCGAAAATGTGTGAAAGAGGCATTGAGAGATAAACAGGAGGTGGTCAGTCCCAGAAGTTGAAATAGCAGAGGCAAAGTTATGAGGCCCAAAGCATAGGAAACATTTAAGAGTAAATATTTGGTTAGAGCCAGAGGTCTATCTTGTGCAGTGGCAGGAGTGAAGCAAAAACAGGTAGAGACCAGTTCATTGAAGGCCTCTAACATCAGACACTGTGGATGCTCTCTTTAGTATATTTGCATCTTTAGTCCTGGAAAGTATGGTGTGTGGTTCCATTGCCCCATCAAATACCTACTAGCTTACATTCTACAACCCAAAAATAATCTCCTAAGTCCATCTCAGATTTTTGGGATCAGTAATGGACCCCACCTGCCAATTTTATAATGGATGTTTTAGACTGTCTCCTCATGCAGATTTATCATTGCCTATTTATAGAGAAAGGAAGGGAACAGCAAAGTAAAGAGGTACCAATGAAATGGCCTCATTGAAGCTGCAGAGTCCAACGTGAAATTGCATCCTAAATGTTATGGTTTGAATGTCAGGTGTCCCCTAAAAGCTCACATGTGACAATTTGGGAAGGCTTAGGTGAAATGTTTGGGTTATAAAAGCCTTAACCTGACTCACGCCCAGGAACCCTGATGGAGCTGATCCTTGCAGCCTCTGTGTGGGGACCCAGGCCTCAGGTCCCGGGCCTTCAGGAATTCAGTGCACCTGTTCCCAGGAATGCTGCTGGAGCCTACCCCAGCAGCCTCTGCAGGTGGACCCAGGACTCAGTTTTGGGACCTTCAGATGCAGGTTTCCAATCCCCCCCTCCCTCGCCCAGGTCCCAAACCACCCAGCCACCATATGTAGCCACCTAGATGCAGCTGATTCCTACCAGGTCCAGATACATTGGGCCCATACCGCTGCCAAAGATCACAGGTCCTTCATGGCAAGCAGGAGGCCCTTTCCAGCCCAACATGAGATCCCAGGACCCACCAAAGCACCCCAGCTGCTGTGCTTCTACATTCCAGCAAGCTGCCATCCACCTCCAGCAGATTTCAGATAAATGGTCTGTGGCCTAGATCCATAAGGTACAGTAAAAAAAAAAAAAAAAAAAGGTTTCAGGCTGAAGCAGCTTTCTGGCACAAGGTGGTCATCTGAGGGATGGTTTCTGACCCAACTCTTTGACCTGCAAGGAAGAAGTACCTCCATACCTGTCTACTTTACCACAGGGAAGCTCTATTAAAAGATCCAGAAAAAATAATAAAAAGTGAGGAATCAAAATAGAATATGTTCACCTCAAACCCACACTCCCCAACCAAGGAAAACACAGACAGGGAGTAGGATGAAAATCTAGGAATAATTATCAATGATCTGATTACTAAAAGGAACAATGAAATAAAGGAAGATTTAATGAAGGGAGTAAGTGAGAAAACTCAAAAGATGAAAAACTCTATTATCAAAGAAATAGACATACTGAAAAAGGAAGTAACAGAGCTAAAATCTTTAGTCAATCAAATCAGAATAAAAAATGGAAGAATTAATAATAAACTAAGCTCTATAGAAAATGGAACCTCAGCTCTTAAAGAAAGAAATGACAATGAAGATGGACCAAGTAAATTTAAGCACATGGATGACAAAGAAAAACAAAAACTCATAAACATGAGCAGAGTTATCAAAATATCTGGGATGAATCAGAAGAAACAATATAAGGGTAATGGGAATACAAGAAGAAATCAAAACACAGAAAAAAGGTATAAAGAATATTCAATGAAATAGTTAAAGAAAATGTTCCTATATCAGAATAGAGTAAGGAATGCTCATCCAGAAAGCAAGCAGGACACCTAATAGGCCTAATCAAATGAGAAGTTCACCAAGATGCATCATATTCAAAATATATAACAGGGAAATCAAAGAAAGAATATTAAAATGGCAAAAGAGAAATATCAAATAACATTCAGAGACAAACCAATAAGGATCACATATGACTTTTCAGCTCCGACCCTAGAAGCAATCCGATCCTGGAAGGAGATATTTCAATGTCTAAATGATCACAACCTGCCGCTGAGAATACTATACTCAGCAAAACTCAGCTTCAAATTTGATGGGGAAAGAAGAACATTTCACAATAAGAGCAAATTTGCAGCATTCGTGAACAGAAAACCAACATTACGAAGAATCCTCAAAGATAAACTCCAGATAGAAGAACAATGTAAAAGAATCCTCAAAACCCACAGAGGAAATTCAATAAAAGTGGACACTATCAAAGACAACCAATAAAGCACAGGACTCACAAATAAAATACAATGACTATGAACCACAACCACATAATTATCTTAACACTGAATGTCAATGGTCTCAATGCACCAATCAAAAGACAAAGATTGGGCTGGAGCTGTGGCTCAGTGGTTTCGGCGTTTGCCTGGCAAGCACGAGGACCCGGGTTCAAACCCCAGCACCATGTACACAACTGAGTGTTGGAGCAACTAAGGCCATGTGAAAAACTAAATAAAGTTGTTTCTCCCTTTCTCTGTCTCTCTCACTGTCCCTTTCTCTTTAAAAAAAAAAAAAGACACAAAATCCTACTGAGCTTTGTTCCTGCTAAAAGGGATTTCCTGACTCCTCCCTCC